>JASEVX010000308.1:0-199817 GCA_031761405.1 Serripes groenlandicus | reverse complement strand
TGGCTCGATATCCTGCCAGGTCACATCCACGGCAATTATCTTTAAAAATGATAGCAGTGGCTTTCCCGCCGATGCGCTCAATATTGTGGAGGTAAAACTTTACGACTGACTCGCTGGTGTCAGGATAAATGGACCATTAGTATTCGTAACTTACCCTAGAAACGCGGTGATATAATTGAAATCTTGTTGAAGGCCATACAAACAAACACGTTATAGTATCACATAATACTGGATCACGATACGACTATACCCGACCGTCGGAGGTATCGACATAAAGAGTATTTACGATCAATTCTAAAATGACGTTGTTTTTCCTTGCCTATAGAGAGCGAAGAAATTAACCGTTGATTATTCGTCAATAACCAATGGAAAACATTTACTTCCCTTTGTTAAGGTGTCGGGTCATGTTAGAATCGAAATGAACTATCAAAAACCGTGGTTTATTTCTTAAATAACATACAGTCCAACCTGTGTTTAAAGACCACCCATTGGGAGAAAAACAATCTGGTCTTCGTTCACAGGTGGTCTTTAACTACAGTTACATTTATGCAGAAAATGAGTCATTGTGAAATGTAAGTGTTGTTGCTATACACAGGTGGTCTTTAACTACAGTTACATTTATGCAGAAAATGAGTCATTGTGAAATGTAAGTGTTGTTGCTATACACAGGTGGTCTTCAGTACAGGTTTGACGTTACTTGTAGAGTCTATGTTTTGTCATAACCCTTCACGGGAGGCTTTAACGATGTTTGTATTGCTTGATATGTCGAACAGGAAAGATCCGTATCTGTCTGCACAGAGGTTGCAGGCTGATCGGGAGGCCTCCTGCTAGCACATCCCGGGAGGGAGGGCTATCGTGTAACGTGGCCTTAATAGTTATGTATTGTATTGCTATGATACTTACTGCTTTCATTGCACCGGCAATTGTACTAAATCCAGCTTATATCAACACTATACTATTTCTTAACTCCTTTCTGTTTTAGTGACCCAGAGAGCTTATTTTGTGACTTACTACAAATATCCTTCAGGATTGATCATGGATTATACAAAAGGCCCTGGTCATAAAGATTAAAGAGCTCTTTGATAAAATGTAACTGTTCTGATTTGTAAGAATAATTTAAAGGTTTTTGATATGTTTCTTCTGTTTAATAGTATTATGTTATATCTTGTTCTGTTCTATTTTGTGCTCGTTTTGAGGCTATGCCTTTTCCATATTATAGGTTGATCATATTTTTGCCAAGATATTTTCAAAATCGTCTGATGCAGATTTGTTGTACGTGGGAAAGGGTTAAAGGTAAGGGTTTCACAGGTCAATATTGACCTACAACATTATCAATGAAATTTAGACTATTTTTGTCGTATGACAAACAAATATATATTTTGTTTATAAAAGGCTAAACTTATACACGTCTATCTAATATCTATCATTCATTATTTGGCAGATTTAAGAATATTTTTAAGTGTTTACGGGTTTTAAGCAGATTTGTATACACAAACACTCAAACAGATTTTTAAACATTTCTGAATGCACTTACCCTTTTCCTCGTAAAGACAGCTAAAACGCCTCGGCGGTGTAGTGGTAGAGCGTCCGCCTTGGGTGCGGGAGGTCGCGGGTTCGATCCCCGATAGGGTCATACCAAAGACTTTTAAACTGGAAGTTATGGCTGCCCTTTTTAGGCGATCAAGATTAAGGGGTTAGCAAAACGCATGTCTCGATGGTGACATGTTAAATGGACCAGTAGTACTGGTAAGCTATTTATCCAGTTCACAAGCTACGTTCAACTCTACACTACATTTAACCCTTTCCCTCATAAGACAAATTTGCAGCAGACGTCTTTGAACATATTTTGTCAAAAAATAGAAAAATCTCTATAATTGAATAGATAACCTATGACTAAGTGGAAAACATTGTGGCAAAATGAGAAATTGCTCGTTTTGAGCAATTTCTTCTTTTGTCTCTATGTTTTCAAAAAGCCGTCTGCTGCAGAGCCGTCAGAAAGCGTCTATATGAGGGAAAGGGTTAACTCCTATTTTCGATCTTTCAAATGCTATAGATTTCCCCCCCCCCCCACATGATTTCTTTGTTTGTTTTCTTTCATTTCTTTGCATTGTGCTTTACGACGCTTTCAACATATCAGCCGTCCCGCAAGAAAACCAACATAATGGCATCTGCGTAATGTATCGACCAGCTCAGCCTGCGCTGTCCGTGCAGACTGATCCGGGCCGACACATTCCGTCTCAGGGGGCATAGAGGTATAGAGTGATGATTTCTGAAACAGAAAATCCACAGGAGGCGAAAAGTGTCTATCCGGGTGAGCCTGTGCGGCATGCTGAGGCTGATCCGGATCTATACTTTACGCAGAGTTCACAATATTGGCGAGACGACTCATCATTATATCACAGCGTTTTCCTGTGTAAGACGTAATCCTGAGCGCCAAGAATTGAAAGTCATCACTACAAGTTTTAAAGTCTTTGGACTGACCTCGTAAACCAAACGGTCCGGGTTCGATTCTCTTGAGAGTTGTGTCAATGTTACCGAGCACTTGTTGAGTATCCAAGAATCGGACATCGAGAGAGAGAATAATATACGTTGTAAGAAATTGTTCTCACAATTGAAGTAAAATAAACTAAACAATAATTATTTGTATACGTTTTTGCTTACAGACAAGCACCAAATACAGGTGTATTTTTTTAGACGTATAAGCACCTTGCTTTGATAATGGGTTGTGGCAGTTCATCGGCTTCGGCCCAAGACTCGGAAAATAATACAACAAAAGAAGAAACACAGCAACTGACGAATAACGCAGGCGCAGAGGCAAAACAACCAGCAGTGAAAACTGCAGAGAAAAAAGAACCACCACAGGAGAAAAAAGAACCACCACAGGTAAAGAAAGAAGCACCACAGGAGAAAAAAGAAACGCAAAAGTCAACCGGTCAATTCGTAGAAGATTGTGTACAAAAACACAACCAATTGAGGTTAGTGAATAACAAATATGAGCCGTTCCGCGAGAAAACCAACATTGTGGATTCTGCGTAAAGTATCGACCCGGATCAGCCTAAGCATGCCCCGCAGGCTAATCCGGATAGACACTTTTCGCCTCCAGTGGATTTTCTGTTTCAGTAATCATTACTCTATACCTCTATCCCCCTAAGAAGGAATGTGTCGGGATAGATTAGCCTACGCGGACTGTGCAGGCTGATCTGGGTCGATATATTACGCAGAGATCATAATGTTGGTTTTCTCGTGGAACGGCTGAATTATTATTATTATTTCATTAACCCTTTCCCACATATAACAAATCTGCAGCGGGCGACTTTGAAATAATCTTAGCAAAATTTAGGAATATCTCTATAACTAAAATGAACGTCTGAATTATTATTATTATTTCATTAACCCTTTCCCACATATAACAAATCTGCAGAGGGCGACTTTGAAATAATCTTAGCAAAATTTAGGAATATCTCTATAACTAAAATATTAATTATTGAATAGAGTTGAAAACATTTTGACCAAAAAATAAATTGCTCATTATTAAAAATGTCTTCTTTTGACAGAATATTTTCAAAAGTCGTCTGTTGAAGAGGCGTCAGAAAGTGTATATATGTGGGAAGATATTTCGGGCAACATACCTAAATAACTACATATAATAAAATTGTTTAAAAAGATGAAATAAAGGAATAATTGTCAAAGGGAGGAAATATATCAACTGTTAGGAAATGTGTGGAACTGACTACAACGCATAAAAGTGGTCTGGAATTGACCATATAGACACTTAAAATACTCATGAGCCTATGCTCGGTTTTTTCTGCCCGTGCTTTTATAACCGGAGAATTCGAAAATCACCGCTTCTCTTCATCGTTTATTTATATGTTGTTTGTTGACGTTGTTTATAAATACCCTCGCACACTTTGGCAAGCAGTTTATTTAAATGGGTTTTCTAAACTGTTTTATATCGAACGATTTGGAAAGCGATAATTTCATTGGATAACTCAAAGGTCAATCTGAGGCGACCTTTATGGGAGAGTCATCAAACCTCTATATAAGCGAGCGAAGTTTAGGTCTGGTTTTTATTGAGATTGTATGAATTATCAGCATTGCTGTTCTAGACCTACAGTTATGCAGCAGACGACTTGGAACGTATTTTTGTCAAAACATAGAAAATCTCCATAACTGAATGGATAACCTATGACAAAAAGTGGAAAACATTGTGGCAAAAGGAGAAATTGCACGCTTTGTGCAATTTCTTCTTTTGTCACTATGTTTTCAAAAAGCCGTCTGCTGCAGAGGCGTCAGAAAGGAGGGAAAACCACCGTATAATTATTTAAGAACATCATGAAATAGACACATTTACCGTTCACGCTCCGCTCCGTTCCGTTCAGTTCCGCTCAGTTCACGTTCCAATCCGCTCTTAAAGCGTTCAGTCGTTCAAATCAGTGTGATTGCTTTTTTCCGTTTCGATCTATATGATCGCTTTTTTACTCTCACTACGAAGGCTTTTTTTTTTCGATCAAAAGTAGTTTCGTAAAATAATTATTAAGTTAATTGTTGCAACCGCTCAATGAGCGAAGCATTTATGTGATTGGATGTTTTCATTTCATTATGATTGTTTCGTTCAGAGCGCAAAATTCCGTTCCGCTCTTAAAACGTTCCAATCACGCTCACGATCCAATCACGTTCCGCTTAGATTGTCAATTTCATGATGTTTTTTTACCTTTTCCCTCATACGACATTTATTCAGCAGACGACTTTGAACGTATTTTGTCAAAACATAGAAAATCTCCATAATTGAATGGATAACCTATGACAAAAAGTAGAAAACATTGTGGCAAAAGGAGAACTTGCACGTTTTGTGCAATTTCTTCTTTTGTCAATATGTTTTCAAAAATCCGTCTGCTGCAGAGGCGTCAGAAAGCGTCTATATGAGGGAAAGGGTTAACTGTAACCCTTTCAAACATACAGCTATTATGCAACTATTATGCAGCAGACGACTATGAAAGCATTAACGCCAAAAAACATGTAATATGGAAACTCTCTACACATGAAAGAAACAATTATTGAAAGAAGTTCGAACCATTGTGGCAAAATAAGAAATTGCTCATTGTGAGCAATTTGTCCCTTAGCCACAATCATTTTAAAAAGTCGTCTGCTGCAGAAGCTTCAGGGCGCGTCTTTATGTCGTACAGGATAAAAAGTGTAGTCAGACCTTTAGAACCGCTTGTTGATTATATGTACCAGTCTATGGCATCAAGAATTGTGTATAAATTGTATCAATCATATGTTAAGTATATGTTAATTATGCAAAATTCAAAGCGTTACATGGTCAAAAGACCTCATTGAATATTCACAAAAGTGGGCTTATCATTTATCGAAGACAGCCAACAGTCTATTGCATCAAGAAATGTGTATAAATTTAACTAATCATATGTTCATTATGGAAATTTCAGGGCGTCACATGGTTGTGCGCCAATGAAGTCAGCGAAAGACCTCATTGAATATTCACAAAAGTGGGCGGAGCATTTAGCGGCGACAGACAACATGGTGCACAGTGACGCGAAACTACCGTCCGGAGACAGTATCGGTGAAAATCTCTACTGCTGCTGGTCTTCAGACCCTACCTCAGGAGTAAAAGGTAAAGTAGCAATACACAGTTGATTGATTGATTGATTGATTGGGGTTTAACGCCGTTTTTAACAATTTCTTAGTCATATCACGGCGGCCAGTTCACCTATTCATGTGTTTCCTGGTTTTCTCACACCAGTACTCCACACAACAATCTTCCCAAGCAACTGGCTGCTTTTCCACATATACTTAGCCCGTTGGTGGAAGACGAATGACGCATGTCGCTATGACTTTTGTCAATCGTCAGAAAGAAAGTTGGCCGAGCCGGGATTCGAACTCACAACCCCTGAATATACAGTTGAAAGCTGATTTTCTGTTTCCTGGGAAAACACCCCAACTTTATTCTCTCAATATTTCTCATAATATCCGTTCTGGTATTATCAAAAGGATTATCCTGTAGCAAGGAGTGCCAGAATTATTAGATAATGACTGGAATTTACATTCTCAGTCAATATTAGGGAAAGAATCGGCCACAAAAGTGGTCTGAAACACGGTGAAAAAAAGTAGGACAAAAAGATCAATTTAACCCTTTACTCCAAAAATCACCCAACAAAACCGCAGGGGTTAG
Source organism: Serripes groenlandicus (assembly GCA_031761405.1). NCBI lineage: Eukaryota > Metazoa > Mollusca > Bivalvia > Cardiida > Cardiidae > Serripes > Serripes groenlandicus. The sequence goes on along the minus strand of JASEVX010000308.1, from coordinate 193,630 downwards.
GGTAAAATTGAAGAACTTCTTAGACTCGCAAAACTAAAGGCAATCTGTGGATGCAGTCAGAAATACCATGTTTCCAGCTCCTTTTCAAGCAATCTTGGACGCGAAAGTTCACCTCTAACTTCACGCCTAGCTCCGCAACCAGTGTTGTCAAACCAGAAGGAGAAGTGGGTTCAACCGAAAAATTGAAGCCCATTCGGGGCGCTTACTTTTCACATTTATTAACATTAAAATCAACCATTTATCCAAAAATGTACCCGAAAACTTACTATTTATTATTATTTCTATTTTTGAGCCATAAGTCCGTTCAAAATGTATTACTCGGCTTTATTGACATGAGCCTGACCTTTGTGACCTTTGTGAATGCTTGAATAGTTTGAATCATTAACTCTTTCAGCGCCAAAGGCAATATTCAGGTTTTTGCAAACAATACTGATTCAGGCGAGTCAGCTCGTAACGAGCTGTCTCACCTGAAATCAGCATTGTTTGCCATTTAGGTATCAAAATAGTCAAACATTGTATTATATGAGAAATGGAGACGCCCGATTTTGAAACATGGAAGAGTTTACTTTAAACAATTCGGCGCTGAAAGAGTTAAGCGTGTAGATATTTTCATCAAATTCATATTTATTTTTAACCTGTTCCCATCTGCAGACGCATTATGACGCAACTACGGTAGACGACTTTTGAAAACGTTGTAACAAAAGGAGAAATTGCTCATCATGAGCATTTTCTCCTTTTGCCACAAAGTGTTCAACATAAATTACTGCGAAAATAGTTTCATTTATAAAGATTTTCCATAATGCTTGCGTAGGTGTTCAAAGTGTTCAAATTAAATTACTGCGACTATACTTTCATTAATAGAAAGTTTCCATAATGTTGCGTAGGTGTTCTCAAAGTCGGCTCTTGCAGTCTTGTTGTAGGTGGGATTTTTGATTGATTGGGGTTTTATGCCGTTTTTAACAATTTCTCAGTCATATCACGGCGGCCAGTTCACCTACTCATGTGTTTCCTGGTTTTCTCACACCAGTACTCCACATAACAATCTTTCCCAAGCAACTGGCTGCTTTTCCACATAGACTTAGCCCATTGGTGGAAGACGAATGACGCATGTCGCAATGACTTTTGTCAATCGTCGGAAAGAAAGTTGGCCGAGTCGGGATTCGAACTCACAACCCCTGGATTGACAGCCCGCGTCGTTACCGACTGAGCTACCGGGATTCGGCAAAAATGAATGTTTGTGGGAAACGTTCAAGCAAATACATATGAGCCGTCTCGCGAGAAACCAACGTAATGGCCTCTGCGTAATGTATCGACCCGGATCAGCCTAAGCAAGCCGCACAGGCTTACCCGAATAGACACTTTTCGCCTCCAGTGGATTTTCTGTTTCAGGAATAACTACTCTATACATATATCCCACTAAGACGGAATGTGTCGGCCGGATCAGTCTGCGCGGACAGCGCAGGCTGATCTGGTCGATACATTACGCAGATGTCTATCGCCGCAGAGAAAACCAACAGTGTGGACTCTGCGTAATGTATCGATCCAGATCAGCCTGCGCAGGCTAATCCGAGCCGGCACATTCCGTCTCAGGGGGATAGAGGTATAGAGTAATCATTCCTGAAATAGAAAATCCACAGGAGGCGAAAAGTGTCTGCCCGGATCAGCCTGCACTGCATGCTTAGACTGATCCGGGTCGATACACACTGTTGGTTTTCTCGCGGGACGGCTCATATGATGGGATAAATGATACACTGTTCATTCATGAATTTGATGAAAGAACACGTATTTCATATTTTAAAATATCTAGTTCTGCACTAAGGTCAGAATCAGGTCAGCATTGTTGAGTTGTACGACTGTGTGAACTGTAACGACGATGATGATGTATTCGTTATTTATTTATTTATTAAATACGCGCAATTTGTTTGTGACAACGTCAATAACTTACAACCGGAAATATGCAATAATAGCAATGTCTATTTATAAAAATACAAATGTAAACTTTTGTTTAATTCGGATTTAACGACATTTTCAACATTATTTCGGTTATATAACGGCGACAGTTCTCTTATTCATGTTCCCTTGGTGGACGCCCGGTTCCAAATCCCGGACGCTACAACTCGGCCACGGCGGATTTGTACTAAAACTGGAAATGACCGATTAATTTACACGAACACATGTACATTTGTTCCTGTACATCGATAGCTTCACAGGGTAATGAAAGAAAATAACGAGTTGTACATGACCAGAAACGAACCGCCATAGCTCAGTAGGAAATGAGTTCAAACCTCAACTCGGCCAATATTCTTTCCGATGTTTGTCAAAAGTGAATGTGACAAATGTCATTCGTCTTCCACCAGTGGACTAATAGTATATGTTAGCAGCCAGTTGTTTGGAAAGAAAGTTTATCATGTTGAGTACTGGTTTGAGAAAGTCCGGAACACACATTGGTGGGTAAATTGGCCGCTGTAATATGACTGAAAAAATGTTGAAAACGACGATAAACCCCCAATCAATCAACAGTAACAGTTTATATATCTATTTTTAAATAATGTTCAATACATGTATATGTTATGCCAAGTTTAGCCGTGACAACAGTTATAGGTGTTTTTATTTTATTGTTTAAATATTTTTCATAGCCGAAGATGCTGTACAGTCATGGTACGATGAAATCAAAGACTACGACTTCAACAACGGCACATTTAGCATGAAAACCGGTAAGTGTTTAGCCTCACTCTTCCCACATTCAACAACTAAAATAATATTCCTTTTTTTCGGCGATAGCTGTTTAACCTCAGTTTTGACCTAGATGTTAAACAAATTATCTAGATTGTAGACCAATCAAATGTTGTATTTAATGAATAATGTCGAAGAAATAAAGGAAATGAAACGTTTTGATTGGTTCATAGTTAAGTTGGCGATCCTACGACAGGACTAATAAGATGAAGTTTTTAAATGAAATGTTCTGCATACTAACCTTTTATTGTTTTCCTTACGAAATAAATTTCAGTGAAAAGAATCAGTGAAAACGTACGAAATATAATATTTAAGAGCAAAATATCAATTATTTTTGAAACATGATAAGTTTTCAGTAGTTTATCGTTAATTGAAACTTATACACCTCTTGGGAGCCTCGAGTAATCTCCAGTCATGTGACGTATTATCGGCCTTGATAATCTATTTATAGAAACTGAAGCTGGATGGAGATGCCCGATTAGCCTTTAGTAAACATAAAGATTATTGCGCAAATTTTATAATTCATGGACAATTTATCGATTATCTTTTTTAAAGATATTTCTTGTTTTAAAACATCGATCACCATTTCCCAGTGGTTTGATCATTTCTATAACTTGTTTATGTCTTGTTGAAGCATCGCTATTTCGTCGTCTGAGTGAACTGAACGGTATACTTTACAATCAAGCAACTCATTTTTATCTAGTCTGTTTTTCGAAGTAAAAAAGTCGGGGCATTGTGATATCATTGGCTTCGTCGTCAGCGTCGTCTGTGACGTCACAACTCTTAAACCTGACCTTATAACACACAAAAAAGACGTTCAACATTTTTAAATGAAACTTGGTACACATGTTCCTGGGAACAATACGCATGTCTATACTATGTCACATAACTCTGGCTTTAATAATTTTTCAAAAATGCCCCTTTGTCGACGAGTATTGGCGTGCGCTCTGCGACGCCCTTGTTAACATGGGCAGTTTGCAAGTTTACGTACAGTATATAGGAAACAGTGCAGAGCATAACATAGATCCTTGAGGGACACCTGATAAAACACGCGCTTAACTCAGTACAATAACAATCTGCAATGTTGGTGAAGTTAAATACAAACGTATGCGTTTTAAGATTCTGTTGGTCCACATACTACAGATGGAAGTAATGAAACGATATGGGGATATAGGTACAAATACCACTTCTACTGCTTTGCTCTGGAAAGCTGCGTTTATAGCGACGTTTGTAGAGTGGTTGAACCTTTTCGAAGTTAAGCAACGCAACTCGCGGTTAGTGCCTGGATGGATGACCCGTGTTCGCTGAAATCCGTGAAGGATCAGGGACATGTTACGTTAGCATTAACCCCACACTTTATATTACAGGTCATTTCACTCAGGTGGTATGGAAAGAGTCGGTCGAACTCGGCGTTGCGTGTGCAAAATCTTCCGCTGGCACGTGGTACGTTGTAGCCAATTACAGACCAGCTGGAAATATGATGGGGGACTTCTTAAACAACGTATCACAAAAACAGTAACAGCAACTGTAGCTAGTATTTCACAATCTTTATCATGACTTTTCCGAAACTTCATTCAAAAGTAAGACAAAAATGTCACTCTCTGAGTTAAATAGAACTCCACGAACTGCCGAGCGTAGATGTCACCAGCATTGGACTAGGCTGATCATATTAACGCTCTCAGTTCATCGTATAATTCATCAACTCAAACGATAATATACCTGTAATTCAGGTATATATACCAACTCCAAAATGACGTTTCATGGCATCAGTTTGTGATGTGTTACTTGACACTTTTTTAAACATCGGGCCGAGCCCCGGTAGCTCAGTCGGTAGCGACGCGGGCTGTCAATCCAGGGGTTGTGAGTTCGAATCCCGGCTCGGCCAACTTTCTTTCCGACGATTGACAAAAGTCAATGCGACATGCGTCATTCGTCTTCCACCAATGGGCTAAGTCTATGTGGAAAAGCAGCCAGTTGCTTGGGAAGATTGTTGTCTGAGAAAACCAGAAAATGCATGAGTAGGTGAACTGGCCGCCGTGATATAAATGAGAAATTGTTAAAAACGGCGTTAAACCCGAATCAATCAATCAATCAATCTTAAACATCGGATGGACGTTACTTGACATTTTGTTAAACATCGGATGGATGTTACTTGATATTTTGTTAAACATCGTATGAACGTTACCTGACATTTGTTAATCATCGGAGGGTCGTTACTTGACACTTTGTTAAAATACACACAAAGTTACCTAACGTGGGAATATTGGTAAAATATGCGCAACGCTATCTTATATTTGTTAAAGGGTTTGTGTTAACCCTTTCCCACTTACAGACGCCTTTCGATGCATCTGAAGCAGGCGACTTTTGAAAACCTTGTTACAACAGGAGAAATTGCTTGTGATGACCAATTTCTCCTGTTGCCACACTGTTTTAATCTCTATCCAATTATCAAATATTTTCGATAATTCTACATAGATATTTTTTAAAGTGATCTGCTTCAGAATATTTGTATGTGGGAACGGGTAAAAGATATGTTCACCATGTAATATGATTTATACGTGATTACATGTCTTTTATATCTGTTTTAAGAATACAATAATCGTGATCCCACACACTCGTTATTTTCTTAACTAAAAGTATAATGTTAGTGATATATTTATTTAGCGTATTAACATGTATATTTATACGTCATTAAGCTATTTTTAATTTCTTCCACCTATTGGTTATATATTTTTAAGTGTAATATCAAAATGAATTCGATTATTAAAGGTTTTTTTTCTGTCTATTTATTTATGATATACGTTTTAAGCGCAATGTAGAATTGCTTACATATTTTTCATGTATTGGAAATGGTTACATTTAAAACATTTATGCTTATGATAGTGTTCTTAATTGTTACATATTTTTAGGACTTTTTCACCTTGTTTCTTAATTATTCAATGTGATATATTACATGGAAATATTTACTCGATTCTGACCTACATATGTTTCGATAAATATTGTGATGGATTTCATAGATCTACATCAGTTTTCATCATAATACACAACGTGAGATATATGACAATCAATAAATAAAGCAGAAGTACATAAGTATGATCTAGATCTAAATAGAAAATGGTTGATGTTTAAAAGAAACTAGATTTTCTTCTGGCTGTGATATAATAATGTGATAAAGAAACAAAGACGAGATGATACTCAGTCTAAGTTTTATCTGTTGTATAAAGAAAATACTTAATATACGTGGAGGTTTAATTTCTTTGCTCAACTCATTCATTTTAATAGTGTAACATATATTCAGTTATACTTGTTATATTTGTTTGTTTTTGAGGGGGGTTAATTTTATACAGGGAACGTTACTTCATATTTTATGGCAATCTGTTGAATTAAAATTATTATTTTACGTGTTCATTGTTTTATCTATTGCCATTTCTCATGTTTGAATCACCATTAGAGCCGTCCCACGAGAAAACCAACAGTATGGCCTCTGCGTAATGTATCGACCCAGATCAGCCTGCGCAGTCCGCGCAGACTGATCCGGGCCGACACATTCCGTCTGAGGGAGTTAGAGGTATAGAGTAATGATTCCTAAAACAGAAAATTTACAGGAGGCGAAAAGTGTCTGTCCGGGTTGGCCTGTGCGGCATGCTTAGGCTGATCCGGGTCAATACTTTACGCAGAGACATGATTGATTGCCAATGAGTAATTAGCTGTACATGTCCATACCATTGATTGCTTAATTGGGGCTTTACGCCGTGTTCAACCATTTGTTGAGTCATATCACGGCGGCCAGTTTTCCTCAGTACTCCTGTATTTCCTGGCTTTCTCACACCAGTAATCCACACAACATACTTTTAAAGCAACTGGCTGCTTTTCCACATAGACTGTTAGCCCATTGGTGAAAACGAATGACGCTTGTCACAGTGGTTTTTTGTTGTTGTCAAACGTCGGAAAGAATAGTGGCCAAGTTGGGATTCGAACTCACAGCCCCTGGATTGACAGCATCCGTACCAATTAATATCAACGGAACAATTACCTTAATACTCTTGCCACTAGAAGCTCCCTCTAATCCAACATAGTCGAGCCACGATAACTCGGTCTGTATCGACGAGGGCCATGGACCCAGGGGTCGTGAGTTCAAATGAAGACACGTGGTTGTGTGTACTGGCCACCATACTGCTCAAATCCAATCAACTAATCAATCGAAACAAACACGAATAGGAACGACCAGCCTGGCAGGGAAGAAGATCTTCGTTCCTGGAGCGAGGCATGGATAACACGATCCAATATAAATTCAAATTACGAATGTTCAACGATAGTTCTACGAATACAGCAGGACGAGTTCGTTCTTAGAACGATCAAGTATGGTTTATACAATGTCATCATTATTTTAATAATAAAAAAAGTGTCGTTAATTAAGACCCCCGATCTGAATGGTAAATAAACAACGTTTGTTTGTATTCTTACTGTTTACAAGTGCATACCAATTTCTAAACAACGTTTGTTTGTATTCTTACTGTTTATTTTTCCCAAGTGCATACCAATTTCTAAAGAATCTGTAACAGACGTCATTTTAAAACATTAAGGGTAAAGGAGAAATCGATGTAGTGGTTAAGCGTCGGCCGCTCGTATCGCAGGTCCCGGGTTTGATATATGACCCGTCCTGCGAGAAAACCAACAATATTGACTCTGCGTAAAGTATCTAACCAGATCGATCTGCGCAGTCCGCGCATGCTTACCCGGACAGACACTTTTCGCTTCCTGTGGATTTTCTGTTTCAGGAATCATTACTCTGTACATCTATCCCCTAAGACGGAATGTGTCGGCCCGGATTAGCCTGCGCAGTCCGCGCAGGCTGATCTGGGTCGATACATTACGCAGAGATCATACTGTTGGTTTTCTCGCGTGTCGGCTCGTATGCGAGTTCTGCCTTCGAGATTGTTTCCACATAGACGGCGCGAGTACTGCTATATAGATATCCAGGAAACAGACATCGAGCGTGGTTAATATAAGCTGAAAGCTTTTTTAGCTATCGATGTAAAATAAATCAGTTTAAAGCTAAAGGAGAATTTGCTCTTAATATGCCCATAATGCCGCTTTCAACCATAGTGCCCATAATGCTTTCAACTATATTAATGGTTTAATACACTTTTCTTACAGAGATTTTCCATATTTTTGCTTTAATGTTTTCAACGTCGTCTGCTTTAGTTTTGCTGTATGAGTAAGAACGCGATGTGGTGTGGGACACGTGGCAGGACTTCTGATTGGTCAATTTCCAGAATGAATCTGAATGTGACCAATCAGATTCGTTACCTTCTATAGTTGTGTAGCCAGGTGGCCTCCATGTGAATACTAGTACCTTATCCTATTTAAACCAGGCCTTAACTTCGCTGGCTCGTATATATAGATCCGATGTCTGCCTCGTACAGTTTTTCTCAGGTAAACATTTGCGTAAGCCAATCAAATTATCGCCTACAAAACCGTTCTTCGTAAGACAAAAAAAAAAGAGGACCTTAACATGAATATCATATATATTATTAGTGTATAGGGTCAATTGGAGACGACCTTTTATGAGGTGTTCTCGGATTCAATACACGTACAGCCAAGTAGTTTGGTCTTATTTTAAAGAGATTGACTAGTACCCGCGGATAATGGTCTGCTATAATTTTAGTCTGGGGTTGCCTGCACCTACCATTACATTATCCGGTCAGGTATTATTCAATAATAGCGGCGCCCGTTTGACATGGTGTAGCAAACAACAGGTTGTAAAGAACCTTTTTCAATTTGTTGACCAAACCGGTTTAAACTTTCCAACTACAAAAGAAGTTTGATTTTGTATTCACGTTTTGATTTCAAACATCAAGTTGTATTGGACCGCTGAACAATATACGAAAATGTATGGTATATTTACTAATTTACTACATATGCTATAGCGATATATAAGGCAAGTAGACCATCGTTTGTTCATGCCAGAAATACTGATTTACTTTAGTGTCCCGGGAACCAGACCACATACTAGTACCAAGAGATAGTGGTCGGGTATACACCATACTAGTACCAAGAGATAGTGGTCGGGTATACACCATACCAGTACCAAGAGATAGTGGTCGGGTATACACCATGCAATATTCCAGTCATAGTGTGCCGGGAACCAGACCACATACTAGTACCAAGAGATAGTGGTCGGGTATACACCATACTAGTACCAAGATATAGTGGTCGGGTATACACCAAGCAATATTCCAGTCATAGTGTGCCGGGAACCAGACCACATACTAGTACCAAGAGATAGTGGTCGGGTATACACCATACTAGTACCAAGAGATAGTGGTCGGGTATACACCATGCAATATTCCAGTCATAGTGTGCCGGGAATCAGACCACATACTAGTACCAAGAGATAGTGGTCGGGTATACACCATGCAATATTCCAGTCATAGTGTGCCGGGAACCAGACCACATACTAGTACCAAGAGATAGTGGTCGGGTATACACCAAGCAATATTCCAGTCATAGTGTGCCGGGAACCAGACCACATACTAGTACCAAGAGATAGTGGTCGGGTATACACCAAGCACTATTCGAGTCATAGTGTGCCGGGAACCAGACCACATACTAGTACCAAGAGATAGTGGTCAGGTTTACATCATGCAATATTCCAGTCATAGTGTGCATACGAGACACCCGACGTTGTATATAGAGGATATTACATGAGTGGTCATTCAATACGGAATTTATTAAACGAGTTTTCTGAAATTGATAAGAACGAGCCTTGGCGAGTTTTTATCACTTTTAGAAAACGAGTTTAATAAATTTCGTATTGAATGACCACGAATGTAATGTTCTTTTTATATCATAAATACTAATATAATAATTTACAGTGCTATATCCATATAAACGTCGCTATAAAGCGCGCATATTTACAACGCTAAACGTTACGTTATGACGTCACGTTACGTAGCATTGTTATTACACTAGTTGAATACGCAATTTATTCAATGGCTTTATTACACTCCGGCGACGTCATTTATGATATAAATGAAGGTATGATAGCTACCTCTTCCGGCAAATTTAAAGATATTAACTCTTCTGATTATGTTGTCAATTAAAACATGTTTAGTCATTATGCCATTTTATAATTTTTCAAAATTTAAAACATAGTGTATTAAATTTGTTTGAGATAAAGATCTGAATATTTTCGTGAGCCTTCCAAGCGCTGTCCAGACGCCATGTTTGATTATATAATATAGCTGGGTATAAAGAACATATTAAAATCCAGGTATACAAATTGTAATCTAGAACTTATAGAGTATCACATGCTTTTGAAAATGAGTAGAAAATATTGGATTACTTTAATGACAATTGAAGATATGTTTGAAAAATAAATAAATATATTCATATTTTTAACATTTATTAGACAACGGAGATAATTCAGACAAGGAAATAGTTACTGATTGACATATACTTTTCTTTTAGAATGTTAATAAATGATAGTTATTACAATACTCTGAAGAAGTTTCAGAAATAGTTAAATATTATAAATATTTTTTTCCTTATTTCAAAGTTTTGAGTTTGTCTATTCTTATTAGTCGCCGGGCAGAAGCCCGCGACTTCTATTTTTAATAGGTTTTCGGAAATGACATGGGAGGGGGGGATTATTATTAGAAAGAAACACATTTAGATGTCTTGAACATATTACAATTGTGTTTGTTTAAAAACACTAAGAAATGACACATCTAAAATGAAATAAATATTTCGATGTTTTAGGTATTTTCAGTTTCTTTATTTTGACTCGCATTTCTTTTGTTTGGTTTTATTTACGAAGACAAAACAGTCCCTATTAGCTAGACTAATATACTTTATTTTACACTTTATACTACATGTAATCAAAAGGCGATAACAACAAACCTTTACGTCGCACAATCTAATTTGTTTACATACGCGCACCTGCTTGAAGCAGACGCTTATGTGTAAATATCGAGATGAAAATTACGTCGAATTTTCTCCTTTTAATAGCAATTTTAACTTACTGAATGTTATTTTCATGTTCAAAGAGATGTCTTGATTTGTGAAGAAGGCATTTTATAATGTTTATCCATGTATATCTAAACTATGAACTGTTTCTAAGCTAAAACTGTTGATCGCGTGACTCGCGAATACCAACTGCGTAGATCAATCTCCTTTGCAGAGAGCTGCTCTTTACACTCACTTACAAATAGTAAATCATAGGTGATATAACAAGCTGCTGAAACAAATGAAGAAAAGAACAAGCCTATAAAGAGAGTTTCAAGAACGACACCTCAACGAATAAGAAAGAATCGGGTCTTTCGTACAACATTGTTTCGTCCTTGACAATTTTAAATGTGTCATTTAATTCCCTAAAGGCATATTGCTTCCGATCTGCATAGTGTTATGCATCATTGACACAAGGGCGCTCATCATAATATAATTTTAAAACATGAGTAGTTTTTTTTTATTATAAAAAAGGAAGGAAAGAATTAAAATAAATTAACATGTTGTAGGGCTCAGTTTATGTTCGAAATTAAGTTTCAATGATATTCAACTGTTTAGTTGATATTATATTTCGAAGGTGGTCTTATTTATAAATATTGGAATACATTTCAATATTTGTTAAAGAATTATATAATTAGGATGCCAAGCTAATATCATTTTGAGAAAAAGAGAAAACTCATGTCTTCAGCGATTTAACCCTTATCTCATTGTTTTAAAAGTAGATTGCTGCAAAGGTGTTCACTGTTGACTTTAATAAAGGAAAGGTAAAATGACGTGCTATTGCATGCAAATCCTAAATTGTCTGTTTTGTGGTTTTATTGAAAAATAATAAAATTCAAATATTCTGACAAACATCTTGAAAAGTGTATTTGGAATTCACAAATCTTATAATTATTCCTTAGTGAAAGCACTGTATACATATTAAGACTAATGATTGGCAAGACTTCTCATTTCTATTACTGTTTAGGATAAATAATTAGTTGGTTGTGTGTATGGTCAACCTACTTTGGAATGGAGATTGATCATAACCAATGAAAGGCTTCAATTATCATTCACTTCGTTGACAAAACAATGCAAGTTATGATACATTTTCACTTGACCCCACCCCTGATGTTCCAATATGCCCCTCAGTTGATAACTGTTTGTTCAACTACTATAATGTTAGTGTTATGCATAACTGCAGTATGGATTTCCGGCGACATTGATGCGTTGCATCAACTTTCTCTTGTACCTGACAGCTATGGGTTCTCCTTAGGGCAAACTAGCGTCTATTTTTTTAGGTTTAATTACAACATATCACGTGAACGTCAAAATATATGGATAAAATAACTTCAGACATGAGATTTAAACCACAAGAAGACAAACAATTAGCATATCATCTACATGTGTGTTTTTTTTATAAGGCTTTCATAAATAAATCTAGCTTAACATAAAGCACAGCAACATACCATGTTTGTGTTTTTTTTTATTATCCATACATCCAACTTTCAAAAAACGATGTAAAAAATATAAAAACAAATCCACTTTCAATTTAGTACATCCTTAAAATGCTCAAAATCAACCAGCTCTCTCATAATATTCCGTTAACATACTCAAATTCAACCACTTCTCGCACAACTAAAATGGTAATATTCAGTTTAAACACTATAACTCCACCAGCTCGCCCACAACTAAACTGATAATATTCAATTATAATACTCAAAATCAACCAGCTCGCCTACAACTAAACTGGTAATATTCAATCATAATACTCAAAATCAACCAGTTCTCCTACAACAAAACTAATAATATTCAATTATAATACTCAAAATCAACCAGTTTTCCTACAACTAACTGATAATATTCAATTATAATATTCAAAATCAACCAGTTCTCCTACAACTTAACTGATAATATTCAATTATAATACTCAAAATCAACCAGTTCTCCTACAACTAAGTTGGTAATATTCCGTTAACATACTCAAAATCAACCAGCTCGCCTACAACTAAAGTGCAAATATTCAGTTTAAACACTCAAAGTCAACCAGCCCTACAACAACTAAACTGGTATTATTCCGTTTAAAAACTCAAAATCAACCAGCTCGCCAACACTTTTACTGGTAATAGTCAGTTAATGTTTAACCTCTGACCTTTGACAAGAGTCGCGTCTTGCGATTTGGGGTAGTAATGACTCTCCGTTTTGACATTATTCAAAAATATATCGAGGGCTTGGTGTGAAACGGTTGTAACTAAAATTGGTATTTTTACCAAGGCTTATCACCTCGCCATAAAGCATTAAATCATTTTTGGTAGAGTTGCGCACATGCGCAAACGAGACCATTGTTACATGTTGAATTTTGAAGTCACGTGATGTAAATGCCCCAGAACACATACAAAAATAGAGCAAACAAATCAGACTGAATTACAAATGCAAACATAAGCAAAAGTAAAATAAAGAAAATAAATTCACTTATTCTAGGTATTCAAATAAAATTACAAAGTCTCTTAATGTGTAAATATCATATTTAAGTGTACACAATTATTTAGATATCACTGCGCCAATATAGCACTTCACCGTGCACTTTGTAAATTGTAACCCTTTCTTCACTCTCGACAGAGATGTAAATATCCACTCGCCCGCTAGCATAAGCGAGTGGAATAAAGGATCGGGCTAGTACGAAATTCTAGGCGCTAGTCCATACATATTCGTTCATGTCCTTATTCATAATGATAGTATGCAATGCTTAGCCTTTTTTCTCTCTCTTTCTCTCAGTCCATCTATTCCGTCGACAAAGTTGCGTATAGAACATGTGCTCGTTTCTAGTAACGAAGCTCATCAAAGTCGTTTAAGTTAAGCATTCTTTTTCAATTGGTAATATTCCTTTCACATATATATACCATAAGCAGGTTTCCGCAAAAACATGAGTACAATCGACAATAAGTCAACGATTAACGATGACTTTTGAATTTTGGATAGGTCCTTTCGACAAGGTCCGCGTCTAAATTCCCGACTTCTAAGAAAGCGATTTCATCAAATCATTTGAGCGTTTTAAATTACGACGATTGCGAGCAATCTCCTTTGCAGAGAGCCGTTTTTTACACTCATAGAGCGCCTATGTAATAGAGAGTGGATTGCGAGTTCTAAACACTTGTTATAAAGCGTTTAGAATACTTTGATTATAATAAGCATAACGAATAAGGAACGAATAAATCTTGCAAGAAATCGATCATTTCTTTCGGCCAAAATCAGGCAAATGACCCGCGGATATTGGTTGTTACAACATAACTGATTCATCCTTTTAGTCTAAATTTGTATTACACAGTTCAACATTTGATGTTGACAGTTTGTTCGTTATGATTTTAGCGCGATTCAAGATTTTGACGCAATTATTTCTTTCATAGGGTTGATTACTAACAGTTGACTGAGTTGGTGATGGAAAGAACATTAAAAAGTTAAGTTAAGCTAAAACATGCACAGGCAGGCGAGTATCTCATTAGGATAAGTGCAACACTCAATTCCCAATCCTGCTTGCCCTTTAACAAATCACAACCCACCCCACAATATAAAATCTCTGCAGCAGACGCATTTAAGAAAAAATCTGAGCAAAGATACAGGAAATCACCTTTATTGGAAGTGTAATCATTGAATAAAGTTGAAACATTGTTGCAAAAGGAGAAATTGCTTGTTATGAGCAATTTCTTCTTCTGCATCGGTGTTTTCAAAAGTCGTCGGTTACAAATACGTATGCAAGTGGGAAAGGTTTAAATAAGAAACACTTTTTCAAATGATAGTCAGTTGGCTATTCTAGTATAATCGTCTTAAATAATAATGACAAAACTTTCAAAAAACAAGAAAAAGATGTTTTACATTTTAATTGAAAATATATTTAATCAAAGTCGGGAAAGTATAGTTGTCCCTTTCCGTGCTTTTGTTTATGAGAGTTCAAATCACAGGAAAAATTTATGGGACAGAGTTGACAAATATCACATTGACACAATTTCAGATTTAGGGTTTGTTTCTGTGAAACTGCTGAAGAAGACAACACTGAGACACACATTTTGATTAAAAGTTTATTTAAGAAAAAGGAATAATTTATTTATGATAAACAACATTACAATGATGGTGTAGACAATACATCAACAATACATTTTTCAATTTTTTTCTCAACTCATTACTTCTTGGCAGGATTTTACTGCTAAAATTAATGAAATCTTATTTTTAAATATGACCTAAGAAAGCCTTCCCTCAACATTTTGAAAACACCCATCAGAAGTCACTGTATAAGTTTGATTGAGATACAATCAAAACTGAAGACTTTATCGCGTTCAAAAGCTCTATTATAGCAATTCTGACAATTTCAAGGGCCATAATCCAGTCTTGCATAGCCGGATCTGGCTGGTTTACAAAAGGAACCGAGCTCTCATAGATACCTGACTACTGTGTAAGTTTGGTGAAGATCAGATAGTAAATGGAGCCTCGACTTTATCGCGTTCACAAGCTCTATTATAGCAATTCTGACAATTCTAAGGGCCATAATCCAGTCTTGCATGGGCGGATCTGGCTGGTTTGCAAAAGGAACCGAGCTCTTATAGATATCTAACTACTATATAAGTTTGATTGAGATACAACCAAAACTGAAGACTGTATCGCGTTCACAAGCAATTGTTTACGGACGGACGCACGGACGACGGACACCACACCACGGCATAAGCTCTTCTGGCATTTGGCCAGTAAAGCTAAAAAAAAACAAAAAAGCAACAGGCTTTTCAACGAGTTTGTTTGACAACATCACATCAGACAGAAAGAGTCAATTAGTTAGAATCAGAATATGAGCCTGAGTGGCATTACACCCCCAGATACATAGTACATGTATAAGGGGGCTATATAGGAGTCACGCTTGACGGTCGGTCGGTTTGTTTGTCGGTCCGTTGGTCTGTGGACATTTCTTGTGAACACTATTTCTCAGCAACTCTTGGTCAGAATTCAATATAACTTCACAAGATTGATTGATACCAACCCAAGTTGTGCATATTGTCGCCGTGTTGCACTGGAATTATTTTTTTAAATGAGTTATGGCCCCTTGAAATTCTCATACATATGTATATTGTCAGGCACCCGCTCATCATCTTCAGTGATATTTATAGTTTGTTATATTCTTGTTTGTAGCATTAATGGGGATCGCCATTTGGAAAAGCATATTTGTGCCGTCCCGCGAAAAAAAACATCATGATGGCCTCTGCGTAATGTATCGACCCAGATCAGCCTGCGCAGTCCACGCAGACTGATCCGGAGCGACACATTCAGTGACAGTGGGATAGAGGTATAGAGTAATGATTCCTGAAACAGAAAATCCAGAGGAGGCGAAAAGTGTCTGTCCGAATTAGCCTGTGCGGCATGCTTAGCCTGATTCGGATGGATACTTTATGCAGATCTAGCCCACAATGTTGGTTTTCTCGTGTGACGGCTCGTTTTGTAATCACCCCGTAATCATGTTATGCCATCACAACTGGAAAACTGTTGAATTAACCCTTTCCCTCATACAACTTATCTGTGGCAGACAGCTTTGATAACATCTAGACAAGAATATAAAATATCTATATAAATGTAAGTAGTACTACAGAAAGAAGTTGAACACAGTGTGGCAAAAGGAGAAATTGCTCGTATTGAGCAATTTCTTCTTTAGCCACAATGATTTCAAAAGTCGTCTGCCGCAGAGACCTCAGAAAGCGTCTGTATTGTGGAAAAGGGTTAAACTCAATTATAATGTGTTTACCCTATACAGTGGTAGTCCACTAGAATTATCTACACTAAATATACATTTAGCTTTTTTGTGCTAATATGAACTGAGTGAAAACCAACCTTTAGACAATTGCTACCACTGTAGAACTGGACCAGTCTGTGCGTCTGTATAGTATTCTGATCCAGTTCAACACTGTTCCCCAATTGGTCAAGACAGATTACAACAAACTTTAACCCTTTCCCTCATACAACAATTCTGCAGCAGATGACTTTATCCCTTTCCCTCATACGACCATTTTTCAGCAGACGACTTCGAACATATTTTGTCAACAAATAAAAAATCTATATAATTGAATGGATAACCTATGACTAAAAGCGGAAAACATTGTGGCAAAAGGAGAAATTGCCGATTTTGAAAAAAAAGCCGTCTGCTGCAGAGGCGTCAGAAAGCGTCTATATGAGGGAAGGGTTAAACAACAAGGTTTTTGCTTAATAATGAACATCTCCTTTAACACTGATCAACCCTAATGGTTGGTTTTCATGTAGTTTCACTCAAATACCAAATTGCACAAAACATTTCTCATTTTCAACAAGACCCCGATATTTGCCTGCAACTAGCTCACGTGCATTTAAAAAGGAAAATAGAACTCTTGCTTTAATTCTTGTTCTGATATGACACGTGTAAACTAATATTTCATACTGATTTGATATTTTTGACTGATGTATCATGCTACTAATATTTCATACTGATTTAATGTTTTTAACGGAATTGTATCATGCAAGATATATTTCATACTGATTTTTTACTTTTACCTATCATAAATGTGGCAATTGGATTGACAATGTCCGCCTGTCTTGCATGCAATTCGATAATTCTGCTAAACAGCGATTTTTTGTTGCCAACTTAACATAATCTTTTTCTTTCTTACTTGATGTGAATTAATCAAATACAGCTTACATTGTAAACATATAACAGCATTGTATTGGGTCCAACATTATTAAGAAGATAGATATTTCTATTTTATATCTGCATAAATGAATCCGCTGTGGTCGAGTGGTTAGCGTCGGGGATTTCGAAACCGGGTGTCCCGGGTTCGATCCCCAGTCGCGGCACTACGGTCATGGTGGAGTGCCCTTGGGCAAGGCGTATTGTCTAGACTAGTACTGGTTTGTTTACCCAGGGATCATGAATAAGTGAACTGTCGCCGTGATATAACTGAAATAATGTTGAAAGTGGCGTAAAACCGCAATAAATTAAATAAATATACATGCACAATTAACATGCACATGTTGACGTTTTTTGACTCATCTATAGCAGAAAACTTTTGTAAACATTTAGACAAAAGGTGAAATTGCTCATGATGAGCAACTTCTTCTTTTTCCACAATGTTTTCAACTCTATCCAATGATTAAACTTTTATTGTAAGATTCCTGCAGATTAATTGTATGCAGGAAAGCGGGGTGAATCTCATTGTTGTCAGTTCAAATTTCCGCTCTCTTACAATAATATCAGACTGGACTATATGCTGGTCATCAGGTCAACAATAACAGTACTGTTGCATGTAACTTGCACATTGTGGGGTCGGGCCCCGCCCTCAGGACAGGTAGGGATGGTCAAGTACATGAGGAGGCCAATAGGGAGGCCAGAGAAAGACACTCTAGACCTGTAGATATGACCACATATAGGGCAAGGTAGAAATGAGACCTCTTATGTTCCCTGTTAAATATGTTTTCATTTCCTCTTAACCCTTTCCCTCATATAGACGCTTTCTGACGCCTCTGCAGCATACAGCTTTTTGAATACATAGTGACAAAAGAAGAAATTGCTCAAAACGAGCAATTTCTCCTTTTGCCACAATGTTTTCCACTTTTAATCATAGGTTATCCATTCAATTATAGAGATTTTCTATTTGTTACCAAAATATGTTCAAAGTCTTCTGCTGCAGAATTGCCATATGAGGGAAAAGGTTAATTATACCTCTCCCACTTCCAGCTGAAATTTGACACTTTTTTTTACAGACAACTATTCAAAACAATGCAGCAAAAGGAGAAATTGTTCCTCACAAGCAATTTCTCCTTTTGCCACAATGTTTTCAACTGCATTCAATAATAATTATACACTCATTTACAGAGATTTTCCATAGTATTGCCTTCAGATGTTTAAAATCATCTGCTGCATATTTGTTGTATTTGGAAAAGGTTTAATAATTATGTTCTTTTTTAAGCCATCCCTAACGAGGTGATGGTTTGTTTTTGGGGTCATTGTAATTACTTTATATTTTATCATTTTGTTGTGTTTAACCCTTTCCCTGATACGACAATTCTGTAGCAAACGACTTTGAACATATTTTGTCAACAAATAGAAAATCTCTATAATAGAATGGATAACCTATGACTAAAATTGGAAAATATTGTGACAAAAGAAGAAGTTGCTCATCTTGAGCAATTTCTTTTTTGGTCACTATGTTTTCAAAAAGCTGTCTGCTGCAGAGGCGTCAGAAAGTGTCTATATGAGGGAAAAGGTTAAAATGCTTAAGGTTTCTTGTTGAAATGTTTCAGTTTAATAAAAAAACAAGACATGGAAATTCCATGAAACCAGATTTTCTATAATGGAAGGTGTTTGATTAAGAATTAACAGATCTGTCAAATCTTTCTGTTAATAGTTAATCAAAGCTAGTAATTCAAGTAACAGGGAATATTTCTATTGATGAATAATCATAATTACTTTGTCAATTAAATATATCACAATTTTATCTAACAAATATCAGTTCAATACAGTCAATCGTGTGTTGATGGCCTCATTTATTAAGAGCATATAATAGATAACAGATATTAAGCAACCTTTTGTTGTAAGCAGCCACATTTTAGGATCCATAATGCCAGGTTGATAATCAGTGATCTGACTTAACCCTTTACTTGATAGTAACGCGTTTATGCCTTTGCAAACAGACTAGATCCAGAGCCCGAGGTTATGAAACTTACTCATATCTATGCTATATTCTTTTAAATTTTCAAGTTATTTAATATGGAGCATATTTGCGCGAATTTATTTGTAAATATCTATATGCATGGTAAAGTTATGGTCTGAACAAAAAAAGTTCAAGTATAGTATATTTTCTGTCACTGTGACCTTGACCTGGAAGCTAAACACATAAATTGTGCATATGACACAGCGTCTTGATATGGTGTATATCTGTTCCGAGCTATTTGAAAATATCTCTATGGATGAAAAAGTAATTGTCCAGACAAGAAAAGTTCAACTGATGTCTATTTGTTGTCACTGTGACCTTGACCTTGAAGCTACAGACAAATTGTTCGCATGTGGCACATCGTCTTGATATGGTGCATGGTTGTGCCAAGTTATTTGAAAATATCTCTATGCATGACAAAGTTATGGTCCGGACAAGAAAAGTTCAATTAAAGTCTATTTCTTATCACTGTGACCTTGACCTTGAATCTACAGAATTTTTGTTGCATTTGGCACATCGTCTTGATATGGTGCATGTTTGTGCCAAGTTATTTGATAATATCTCTATGCATGACAAAGTTATGGTTCGGACAAGAAAAGTTCAATTAAAGTCTATTTCTTATCACTTTGACCTTGACCTTGAATCTACAGATTTATTTTTTGCATTTGGCACATCGTCTTGATATGGTGCATGTTTGTGCCAAGTTATTTGAAAATATCTCTATGCATGACAAAGTTATGGTCCGGACAAGGAAAGTTGACGCCCGCCCGCCCAACCGCCCGCCCGCCGACTTCGCCAAACTAATAACCAGATTTTTCCTTCGGAAAACCTGGTCAAAAATAAGCATATATTCTCCCTCTCACTTTTCCTTTCATTTTCATCATTGAAAAAATGTATTTAATAAAAATTTGCTTGAAAGTGCTTGATAGGGATTTTTTTTCTAAATTAGTTACATTTCAGTTTTGACTATATTTTCAATTGCAAAAAGAATTCAATGTGTTCATCACATGAAATGCAAGAATTGCCATTCAGTTGTTTCGAGAAATTAATCAATCAAATAAATATTTAACCGATGTATGGATATTATGTGGTTCTAATTTGGCTACTGTTTTAACCTTGACCCACATAAAGACACATTTTGATACATCTGCAGCAGTTTTTAGAAGCATTGTGCTTTATGTTTTCCCCTCAAAATTAGTAATTTCTCCTTTTACTACAATGTTTTCAGCTCTATCAATAAATAAATCTTTATTTAAAGAGATTTTCCACACTGTTACCTATTTGTTTTCGAAGTCAACTGCTGCAGAATTGTTGTAAGTGGGAATGAGTTAAAACCAAGCTTGCTTATTATACTTTCGGATTAAATGAAGTGGTAAAATGTTGTGTTTCATTCTATTTAACCCTTGCCCTTATTAAACACTTTCTGACGCCTCTGCAGCAGATGTTTGTTTTTTTGAAAACATAGTAACAAAAGATGAAATTGCTTATAATGAGCAATTTCTCCTTTTGCCACAATGTTTTCCACTTTAAGTAGTAGGTTATCCATTTAATTATAGAGATTTTCTATTTTTTTGACAACATATGTTCAAAGTCGTCTTCTGCAGAATTGTCATATGAGGGAAAGGGTTAGCTGTTTCCAATATAAAGACGCATTTCTACCAATCTGCAGCAAGAGAGAACTTTTGAAAACATTGTGACAAATGATGAAATTGCTTGTGATGAACAAACAATTTCTCTTTGCCACATAGTTCCAAGCTTTTTTCAATTATATATAATGATCAAATCAGAGATTTTCAATATTCTTGCTTATAGTTACTTTCAAAGTT
Organism: Serripes groenlandicus; assembly: GCA_031761405.1. Classification (NCBI taxonomy): domain Eukaryota; kingdom Metazoa; phylum Mollusca; class Bivalvia; order Cardiida; family Cardiidae; genus Serripes; species Serripes groenlandicus. Next base: position 172,371 of record JASEVX010000308.1, on the reverse strand, counting down.
GTATGATACAGATGTGTTGTATAAGGGAAAGTGTTAACCCTTTCCCTCATAATAGACACTTTCTGACACCTCTGCAGCAGACGGCTTTTTGAAAACATTGTGACAAAAGAAGAAATTGCTCAAAACAAGCAATTTCTCCTTTTGCCACAATGTTTTCCACTTTAAGTCATAGATTATCGGCAGACATTCAATTATAGAGATTTTCTTTTTTTTTGACAAAATGTGTTCAAAGTCATCTGCTGCAGAATTGTCGTATGGGGGAAAAGGTTAATGTGGTGAAATCAAATGAGTTGTCTTTCTTCGTGAAATATAAGTTTCCAAGTACTTACTACATTTTATTTTATCAAACCTGTTCAGAGTCCTCGAGTGTTTTTATTTTATCAAACCTGTTCAGAGTCCTCGAGTGTTTTATTTCTTAACCCTTTCTCACATACAGCATATCTGCAGGAAACGATCCAGATAATAAACATGGAAAATGTCTTTAAAAGATATCATACTTATTGAAACGATCCAGATAATAAACATGGAAAATGTCTTTAAAAGATATCATACTTATTGAAACGATCCAGATAATAAACATGGAAAATGTCTTTAAAAGATATCATACTTATTGAAAAGAGTTGAAAACATTTAGGCCAATGATGAAATTGGCCAAATGTTTTTCAAAAGTTGTCTGTTGCAGAGACTTCTACAGGTTTGAAAAGGTTAACATATTGGTGCTTCACCCTTTTCTTTATGCAAAGAATAAAATCTATTAATTGAGAGATGAAAACATTATGGCAAAATTATGAACAATTTATCCTTTTTCCCAAGATTTTATTTAACTCTTTCCCTGATATAGACGCTTTCGGACGCCTCTGCAATAGATGGCTTTTCGAAAACATGGCGACAAAAGAAGAAATTGCTCAAAACGAGCAATTTCTCCTTTTGCCTGCATGTTGGAAAGTGTTGAAGATGATAACAACATGTGGAGGAGCAGAAACTCATTAACCCTTTCCCTCATACGACAATTTTGCAGCAGACGACTTTGAACAAGTTTTGTCAAAAACTAAAAAAAACTCTATAATTAAATGAATAACCTATGACTAAAAGTGGAAAACATCGTAGCAAAAGGAGAAATTGCTCGTTTTGAGTAATTTCTTCTTTTGTCACTATGTTTTTAAAAAGCCGTCTGCTGCAAATGCGTCAGAAAGCATCTATATGAGGGAAAGGGTTAACCCATTCTAACATACAGACGCTTTTTGACACCTAAAGTAGACGACTTTTGAAAACGTTTTGAGACAAGGAGAAATTTCAACTTTTAATACAATGTTTTCAACTTAAGTTAATAATTGAACTCTCATTGATATTTCAATGTTTTACTACTAGTAAAAGAAAGAAAATATAATGAAATAACTTCTAGCAAACATGCTACACTTGTAGGAATCAATAAATGTAGAGTTAGGATCTTAAAAATAAAGAAATTTGCTTGGCAGAATAAGCAAGACAGACTGCAGTGAAATCATATGTTGCAAATGAAGAGTTAAACATTGTTACAAATTAAGTATTTCCAACATAAAGATGCATTTATCTGCAGAAGAGCTCCTTTTGAAAACACAGTTTAAAATGGAGAAAATATACATCTGTCTACTTTGATAATCTTAAGTTGCACATTCACTGTATATTTTCTCCATAAATGTTTTATTCAAAGAATTTGTCTATTGCGGGTTCCATCGATATGGAGATAATAAAAAAGACAAAAGGTGTGTCAAAGATAGCTCAAGTTTTTGTAAATTGGCTCAAGCAATGGCTCAAACTTGTTTTCAGCCAAGGCCGGCCCTCACTGTCTAGGATGTTTTCAAAGTTGTCTGCTGCAAATAAGTTGTAGGTGGTAAAGGGTTAAACCTTATTTTCTCAACTCAAATAGTTCTACATTTTTCCACCTAAATACTAGGTATACAACTATAATTCTGACAGCTTGTTAATTGGGATAGGGGCGTTTCGCCCTATCCCATAGCGAAGCTGCTTTCGAAAAGTCGGATTAAAGCTGCAACCGCAGTCTACATGTGTATACCTACACCAAAATCGAGTTTTGATTGGTTATAATCTGCCTGTTCAACGATTTCATTGGTTCGACCGAATCACAAAACCCTCCGCTTGCATAATTTTATGAGACAAAATAGTTTCTATGAATGAAACACACTCTGAACTATGGTTGACCACAATGTCAGTAGTGCGAGGTAACGTCGACCGTTCTGTGACCCCATTAGTTTACAACAGTCGACTTATAGAGAAATGTGCAAAGCACTGTAAATAAAATTATTGAAAGGAGTTGAAACCATTGTGGCAAAAGTAGAAATTGCCTACGAAAAGCAATTTCCCCTTTTGTCACAATGTTTTCGATTGTCGTCTGCTGCACATGCGTCTGTAAGCGTCTGTAGGCGGAAAATGGTTACATCCTTCCCATGGAAGCGGAACCCTTTCCGTGATACTGTAACAGTTCGAGTATTTAAACAATATTGTTGAAAATGGAGCTATTGCTGACAATGAGCAATTCCTCCTTTTCACACAATGCTTTCAAACACGTTTCAAATTAATTCTTTTCATATTTAAACGTTTTACTATGGACGTTCTTTCCCTCTTTCTCCCTTCCGGACACATTTTGAATAACATGCTAGAGATGAATGATTACGAGCAATTTTGCCTTACACCAAGGGGAAAAATATATAGTTGAAACCTTTGTGGAAAAAGAGGAAATGGGTCATGATAAACAATTCTGCAGCCGTCTGCTGCACATGCGTCAAAAAGCGACTGTAAGCGGGAAAGGGTTGAACCGTTCCCGTTATAGCTACTTAGTTACAAACAAATGTTGAAAGTATATTTGCAAACGGAGCAATTGCTGACAATGAGCAATTCCTCCTTTTCAAACAATGCTTTGAAACATGAATCAATTTGTTTCTATAACCTAGATAACGAAAACATTTGTCTACAGTTATTATTTTAACCTTTGCCCCTTTTAGACACATTTGACTAACCTTAATAAATGAATGATAATCAACAAGTTTGTCTTTTTCCACAATGTTTTCATCACTATTCAAAATCATACTTTTATTAATCCAGGTCAATAGTTATACCTTAGTTCAATGTTGTTTGCTGTATATTTAGTCTATGTGGTCAAGGTTAAGGAATACTGTAAACACACTTGTTACAACATAATTCGTCCAAAGAGAGAGGTCATACTGTGTATACATGCCATGAAATAATGTTACAAACGGTCTCACCGCTACTGGGGAATTGTTGGTAAAACAGGTCGCGTTTTGTGTTGAATATTCTCATGTGTCGCTGTATGTGGACCCTACTAGCAAATAGAAATTAAATCTACAAATTATAGATAAGTTAATTTCAACAATGATTGATTGGGGTTTAACGCCGTTTTTAATATTTCTTCAGTCATACTACGGCGGCCAGTTCACCTACAAATGTATTTCCTGGTTTTCACAAACCAGTACTCCTCACAACAATCTTCCCAAGCAACTGGCTGCGTTTCCACATTGACTTAGCCCATTGGTGAAAGACGAATGACGTATGTCGCATTGACTTTTGTCAAACGTCGGAAAGAAACTCGGCCGAATTTGTCAACACATCCGAGTTATAACCGCAAGGTCATTATTTATTTTATAATTGAGAAGCTTCTAGCGATTTTGGGACTAAAATTATAATGTATATGCTTTTGCGTTAATTGAAGACTCAACGTTCATCAACGTGTAATATAGTCCTAGATGTATCTGTTGACAAATAAACTAGAAATGTAGTCTAAATAGGTTTTTGAAAATTAACCTTGACGGTCCGGTCCCGTTTCGGAGATACAATTAAATTGCAAATACTTTACAAATACCATAATCTAAGCTGACGTGTTTTGTTTTCAGTTATCTCCATTTTTCCTTATTTAGTTCAGCGATTGTCTCAATTAACTTTCATTGTATCAATTTCAAACTTGGTTTGTAGGTAACTTATGACCTACAGATTTGCAGTGCACCATTACCATAAATTTAGCATGCTGCGTTTGGAGTGTGTATATTTTTGTCTTTCAATGTTCTCACTTATTATATGCAACACATGCGTTCCGTGAAATTCCCTTTTTCGTTAATGAGTGCTTCCCTAAGCTTTGTACTTCGTCAAATCTAATCTGTTTTTTAGGTGTAAACTCATTTTTTTCATTTCTTCGGTTATTGTCTCAATATATGTCCAATATATCAATTTAAGACTTGGTGTATAGGAAACTCAAAGCTGCAATTGTGCAGTGCAAAAGAAACATAACTCTATCATGCTTTCGATCGTCTTTCATTTATCAGCATGATTACAATATACATTGTGGATCTTTAGTGATTTCTGAACTAGAAATATTTTAATTAAGGGTAGCTGCTCGTTTTTTTTTTTGTCAATCTTTTGTCCTTCGATATTTTGTGACAAATGAGGTATATGTTATTGGCAGGCAATATGTGTTGCTTCAAACATTTTTGGTTTGGTTTGTTTAAAGGTCATTGTTTCATTGTTTCAACAATGTTTGTCCATATGATCTATGCCATATGTTTTCAACTTACATATGCCCCCTATACCATCAGCGCTTTCAGTGCTTTGATTTTTCTTATAGTTTAGAGACTTTATCTTTTTTAAATAAAGTCATGTATTGATCATTGTATTTTCCATTGCTGTAGCATAGGGTTTGGTTGAGTAGTAAGAGAGAGAGAGAGAGAGAGAGAGAGAGAGAGAGAGAGAGAGAGAGAGAGAGAGATTGTCGGGAAGAGACCTGTTTACTCCCTCTCCTCTAGACATCTTAACCCTTTCCCTCATAGATGCTTTCTGATGCCTCTGTAGCAGACCGCTTTTTAAAAACATAGTGACAAAAGAAGAAATTGCTTAAAACGAGCAATTTTTTCCTTTTGCCGCAATTTTTTCCACTTTTAGTCATAGGTTATCCATTCAATTATAGAGATTTTCTTTTTTTTTTGACAAAATATGTTCAAAGTCGTCTGCTGCAGAATTGTGGTATGAGGGAAAGGGTTAATGATTATGGTCTTCTCCATTTCAGGGACGATATGCTAGATAGTCAGACAATTACTCCGAAACGAGTCTCATCCGGATACGGCAGACGAAACACAGAATCTGGTTACCATAGCAACAGTTCTGACCTTGACACTTATGGCACAATGAGAACAAACTATCAGACTACTCCATCAAAGTTTTGTTACGAGTGCGGAGCAAAATATCCTATTCCCAGCGCTAAATTTTGTTGTGAGTGTGGTATACAGAGGATCACATGAGCACCCGTTCTCACTTACGTGTACAACAAATCTGGAGGAGATGATTGGACTCGGTTAACCCTTTCCCAGATATAGTCGCATTTCGAAACATCTGCGGAAAAAGTGCTCATCATGAGTAATATCTCCTTTTGCCACAATGTTTTCAACTATATTCAACGGTTATACATTCATTAAAAAAGATTTTCAACATTTTTGCCAAGATGTTTTCAAAGGATTGTGCTTTAATTTTGTGATATGTGGGAAAGTGTACAGCAAACATTTGGTAAATCTCTGTATCTACTAAACCTCTATTTTGACCATAAGGTTGTTTGTATCCCCATAACTACTTCATGCTGAATTTCTTTCGAATGGACTTTTTGGATTTGGAGGAGTCGATGACGATCTAGATAAAACAATGTTGAGTTTAGCAGCCTTTAGCAGCAGTAAAGAACCTGGTCAGAGGTTAATCGTTTCTAGCAGCCAAAGGGTTAAATACTTGCCATTGTAATTGTATTGAAGCCATATAACACTCAAACATGAAAAACTAACATCATCTTATTGTCACGACTGTTGCTCTGATGAAATAGTTCAAGACTTAAATGTTTTCACTGACCTATTTATTGATGAAATTTACCACAAGGGGAACTTGCTCATAATGGCCAATTTCTCCTTCGAACATCATGTTTTTTCATTCTTAAAAAGACAGCTTTATTTGTCAAAATGTTCAGAGTTTTTAAGGGTATTTTAAATGTTTAAGGCAGACAAAAAGTTTATAGCAAGTGAACAAGATAGAGGTTTATAGTATTCCAACATACAACAAATCTGTAGCAGACAACTTTGCAAACATCTCCGCATATATGAAAGTATAATTATTTAATAGAGTTGAAAATGCTGTGCTGAAAGTAGACCTTTGCAGAGATAAAATCTCTATAAATGAATATATGATTTTTCAAAAGATTTTGAAACATTATGGCAAAAGGAGACTACTGCAGATATATAATGCAACTGCATTGGATTGAAAGGGTTCAAAACTCCATTGCTTTTTTCAATTTCATTTTGCTTATGATGAGCCTTTTTCTCCTTTTTCGACAATGTTTTCAGTTTCTAAATCTACTAAAAAACTAGTTTTTCATTAAGACAAGATTTTTTTACATTTTTAACCAGATGTTTTCAAAGGCATCTGCTGCAGATGAGTTGTATGTGTTAAAGCAGTTACATCTATTTTGCATGCAGCCAAATTAAATTGATATCAGCCATGGGATTTGATCAAATCTTCACTGTGGCTAATGTACTAAGATAGTCTTTTCTCAGAAAATGCTTCAGAGTGTTGCTCCCAGTCGCGGCAGGACGGTCATGATGGAGTGCTCATGGGCAAGGCACATTTCCTAGCCTAGTACTGGTTTGTTTACCCAGGGGTCATGAATAAGTGAACTGTCACCGTGATATAACTGAAATAACGTTGAAAGCAGCATAAAATCACAATAAAACAAATCAGATTGTTGCTATGGTAACCAGCTTCTGTTGGCATTACAGAACACTTCCATATTAGATAGGTTGTATGTCTCTTATATTATTCATGTCTGTATGGGTTTATTTTATATGTCTGTATGTTCAAGATATCATTTTTATTTACATTTGCTTGTTTTGGTAAAGTATTGAATGAAAAGATTTTTCCTTAGATGTCATATCAGTTCTTGTGTCTACCACATAAGTCATTGGCAAACTGGCACTAAGGGAGCACTTCTCCTATTCTGGTATGTTTACTCTGTGATCATGAAAAAGTTAACTGTCGCCGTGTAATGTTAAAAATCGGTATAAAGCTCCATTTAAAGAAAACCTATGGACACCATGCTCAAAGTGATTTATTGTGATATGATACATTGTTCTAGGTGTTTATTGAGATTGGACACCATGCTAGCTCAAGGTGACTTATTGTGATAGGACACCATGCATGTTCAAGGTGTCTTATTGTTATGGGACACCATGCTTGCTCTATGTGAGTTATTGGGATAGGACACTGTACATGCTCAAGGTAATTGATTATACCCCCAGATACATATTATATGGGGGCTATATAGGAGTCACGCTTGTCGGTCGGTCGGTCGGTCCGTTTGTCGGTCCGTTGGTATGTGGATATTTCTTGTGAACACTATTTCTCAGCAACCCTTGGTCAGAATTCAATATAACTTCACAAGAATGATTGATACCAAGCCTAGTTGTGCATAGTGTCGGATTGTTGCACTGGAATTATATTTAAATGAGTTATGGCCCTTTGAATTTCTTGTTCATATGTATATTGTCAGGCACCAGCTTGGGGTATTCATCACCTTCAGTGATATTTCTAGTTGTGATAGGCGACAATAAGTCACCTTGAGCATGAATGGTGTCCTATCACAATTTGTGATAAGACACCATGCATGCTCAAGGTGACTTATTGTGAAAGGACACCATGCTTGCTCAAGGTGACTTATTGTGATAGGGACACCATGCTTGCTCAAGGTGACTTATTGTGATATGACACCATGCTTGCTCAAGGTGATTTATTGTGACAGCCTCTGTGACACATCCTAATACACTCCTGTTTGGAAATGTTCAAAGAATGAACTAATGTAATAGGGAGAAACTGATTTGACATCTACTGATTTAGTGATTAAACTTTTTTTTGTTTTGAATTATTTTATGCGGAGGGTGCACATTGTAGGGTAAATAACCATTAGTGTTTTATGCTATTTGGCATACATGATTATATTATGCTAATTTATATCCATGTTTGCCTCATTGTTGTCGCTCAATAATCGTCTTAGAAATCGTGTTATGAAACATTTGATTTAACTATCCCTCTCCCACATACAACACATCTGCAGCAGATGAATTTGAAATCAACTTGAGAAAAATATGACAAATCTCTTTAGTTTTAGATTTCAGTTGAAAATATTGTGAAAAAAAAGGATTAATTGCTCATTATTATTTCCCCTTTCTTCACAATGTTTTCCAAAGTCAACTGCTGCAGAGGCATCATAAGCGTCTGAATCTGGGAAATGGCTTAGTTTCGAAACCATTTGTCACCTTCCTTGCTGGGACAGTTTTATAACAGACTGGTATAACTTCATAATACTGAAGTGGAATATATGTTGTTTATGTGAGCTTATGATCTACCTGGAAAATATTTTTAACCCTTTCCCTTTTACAACACATTTGCAGGAGCTGACTTTAATATTATTATACCCCCAGATACGTATTATATGGGGGCTATATAGGAGTCACGCTTGACGGTCGGTCAGTCGGTCGGTCGGTCGGTTTGTCGGTCGGTCCGTTGGTCTGGACATTTCTTGTGAACACTATATCTCAGCAACCCTTTTTTAAATGAGTTATGGCCCCTTGAATTTCTCATACATAGTTGGTCTATAGACATTACTTGTGAACACTATTTCTCTACAACCCTTGGTCAGAATTCAATATAACCTCACAATAATGATTGATACCAAGCCTAGTTGTGCATATTGTTGGCGTGTTGCACTGGAATTATTTTTAAATGAGTTATGGCCCCTTGAATTTCTCATACATAGTTCGTCTGTAGCCATTTCTTGTGAACACTATTTCTCTTGTGAACACTATTTCTCAGCAACATTTGGTCATAATTCAATATAACTTCACAAAAATGATTGATACCAAGCCTAGTTGTGCATATTGTCGGCGTGTTGCACTCGAATTATTTTCAAATGAGTTATGGCCCCTTGAATTTCTCATACATATGTATATTGTCAGGCACCAGCTGGGGGTATTCATCACCTTCAGTGATAGTTCTAGTTTTGTCTAAAATATGAAAAATCCTCAAGTTGAAAACATTGTGGCAAATAGAGAAATTGCTCTTTATGAGCAATTTCTCCTATTGTCACAATGTTTTCAAAAGCAGTCTGCTACAGAGGTGTCAGAAAGCATCTGTATGTGGAAAAGAGTTAATGTATGTAAAAGTATCTGCTTCTGTTGCATGCATAGATCTGGCTAGTTTTTACAATAATTCCGTCCAAATTAGCTTTAATTTATTCTTTATTATATATGTATTGTGATTACATTTTTCATGTGACAACTATTCCGTTTACTTTACAAGTATTTGAAATAGTATATGTAATTTTAACTTATTTATGACACAGATTTTGATACTGCCGGTTTTGAGCAGTTTTGCTTTTTCCAACAAGTCTATAAAGCCATAAAAATATAAAGTCATCAACATTTAAAAGTAGGAGAATGTTATCCGTGGCCACTCTATACAGATTCAATGAAATAAGGCCCAAGTTGATAGGTTTCAAGTTAGTATTCACAAAACAGAAAGTCCAAGTTTATATGAGCCAAACCATTTTTTCTTAGAAACCTAAATTATGTGTACTTTGGGAAATACTGGTGCACATCGAGGGCTTAGCGTGAAACAGTTGTAACTAAAATTGGTATGTTTCACGCCAAGCCCTCGACATGTATTATGCTATCTTCTCTAGTCAGATGTCATAATCTATCCAACATTAAATTGATCAAAAAGATTGGCTTGGCCATGATTCATTAGATTCCCATATGGAATGAATCATGTTCTCAAACTATATGCATTGTGGTAGCAGAAATACTTTCTGATATTGAGTCTGTGTGTCAGTGCTTTCATTCTAAACACCAGTAAATAAACTATTATGTGTTGAGTTGTATTATCAACACACTTTTATTGCACTAAACTTTTACAATGACTACTTTTAGAAGGGTAGGAGAGTGGTATCCCTGGCCACTCTATACAGATTCAATGAAATAAGGCCCAAGTTGATAGGTTTCAAGTTAGTATTCACAAAACAGAAAGTCCAAGTTTATATGATGCTGTCCATGGGAAAAGGTACAAGCTGGCTTTTCTTAACAGTGCAGGTTCAGATCAGCCTGTTTTTCTACAATTACAATAAGAATCAACAGCAGCTACTAACAAGCTTAATTTAGCGAGTGATATGTGAACAGTGTAGATCCAGATCAGCCTGTACTTCTACAATTACAATAAGAATCAACAGAAGCTACTTACAAGCTTAATTTAGTAAGTGATATGTGAACAATGTAGATCCAGATTAGCCTGTACTTCTACAATTACAATAAGAATCAACAGAAGTTACTAACAAGCTTGTATTTGTGAGTGATGTGTGAACAGCGTAGTTCCAGATCAGCCTGTGTATCCACAAACGGACTTATATAAGAAAGGTCATTTGTTTTGATCAGCTGCCAGGCAGGGTGACATAGAAATCTGTCATCTTGAGGGCTTGGTGTGAACTAAAAACCTATTTCAAAAAACCCTGCTCAGAACGAGCAATGGCACCTAAATTTCCATTGTTTACCAAGAAAAATGATTTAACGCTTTTAAAGACTTTATGGCGAGGTGATTAACCTTGGTAATAAAATACCAATTTTAGTTACAACTGTTTCACGCCAAGCCCTCGATTATTCTGTCCATCATGCTTTCACCTACTAACTTGTCTCCATGGTGATTAGGGTGTACACCTTGGGAACAGGAGACAAGAGTTCAATACAAGGACAGGTCATACCAAAGATTTAAGACTTGGTAGTAATGGCTTTCCTCATTGATGTTCAGGGTTGCGGGGATTAGGTTTATGACTGATGAATCAGTGTCAAGATAAACAATACTGGTAGTACTGGTAATCCTTCCAGGAAACAACGTGATATAACTGAAAACGTGTTGAAAGCGGCAGAAGCACCATTTAATCACCATTTAATCACCATTTAATCAACATTCAAACCAACAAGTTTCTACACATCTGTGTCAGGATAAACAATACTGGTAGTACTGGTAATGTATCCAGGAAACGGCATGATATAACTGAAAAGGTGTTGAAAGCAACTGGGTCAGGATAAATGATACCATTAACCCTTTCCTTCATATAGGCGCTTTCTCGTTTTGAGCAATTTCTTCTTTTGTTTTCAAAAAGCTGTCTGCTGCAGAAGCCTCAGAAAGAGTTTATATGAGGGAAAGGGTTATAAATACAATATTCAAACAAACAAACATGTTAGCTTGCGATAAATGTGTTGTCCACTCTTTATTTTTATACCTTTGTTCCTAAGTTGCTTTCTTGTAGTTCAGTTATCAGAGCATTGATGTAGACCAGGTAGAGGAATGTGGACATCACCCCTCCCTGACGTACCCCGCGCACCACGTTGAAGGTATAGGACGTCTGGTTAGTGTAGCGAATTAAGCAATTTAAATCGGTATAAGAATCACGGATGATTCGAAGGATTTTATCGACGAGTCCCATCCGTCCGAGCTTAAGCATTAGGGATTTATGTCTGACTGTATCGAAGGCGCCTTTTTTTTATCAAGACTAGCGACATAAACGTTACTCTGACGTTCAACGTTGTAGTACAGAGTTTTCTGGACGTTGAAGCACGGCAAAAGAGAGACAGGATGAAAGCTGGAAGGGTCAGGTTTGTTTTTTTCCTTTGCCCTTGTAGATCGGGATAAGAACGCTAGTTTGCCACTTTTGAAGTAACTTTTCGTACTTTAGGATATAGTTGAACAGTAATGTTAGTATATTTACCGGCATGTATAACATGCTCGTTAAGGATACAGTCAATGCAAGGCGGTGCTCATGTTTCGAAATTAAAGGAAATTTAGATAAAATCCCCTTATATTGTCCCGAATAAAAAAAATAAAAAAATCGGTCTTATTTATATTTGTTTGACGACTCTGGCCACAGGCGTCCGAGTTTCCATTACAGAATTTATTATTTCTTGATCAGTGATTTTCACATATTTACCAATGTATCAAACGCATGTGTGCAGGTAGCTGCAGAAGTACTATGCGTTGGAACTATTATTTCAGCATTACTATGTTTGAAGTTTTCCCCCTCTATTGTGGATTTATCAGGTTATTTTCTTACTTATTTTGTAACTTCCTGCAGGCGAAAAATGCGTTAAAAACTCTTTCCGTCATTTACTTTCAAACATAATTTTATATATACTATTTTATATCTCAGTCAGTTGGAACTTTCTCAGTTCTATAGAAGATCACTAGCGAATGATATGAGCCGTTCCACGAGAAAACCAACATTGTGAACACTGCGAAAAGTATCGACCCGGATCAGCCTAAGCATGCCGCGCAGGCTAACCCGGACAGACACCTTTCGCCTCCTGTGGATTTTTTGTTTTATGAAACATTACTTTATACCTTTATCACCCTGAGTCGATAATGTTGGTTTTCTCGTGGAACGGCTCATATTGAGTCAAGTCAGAGGGTCCGAATTGCATTTACGTACAGTTAAGACTCTGGTGCGGTATCGTGTTGATTACAATTCAACCGGCACAGAACTTCCTCATTCCTACAGTAGATCCTGAGCCACGTCAGATGGTCAGAATTGCATTTACGTACAGTTAATACTCTGGTGCGGTATCGTGTTGATTACAAATCGACCGGCACAGAACTTCCTCATTCCTACAGTAGATCCTGAGCCACGTCAGATGGTCAGAATTGCATTTACGTACAGTTAAGACTCTGGTGCGGTATCGTGTTGATTACAATTCAGGTGGCATAACACAGTTGAAAGCTGATTTTCTGTTGCGGTATCGTGTTGATTACAATTCAGGTGGCATAACACAGTTGAAAGCTGATTTTCTGTTTCCTGGGACACTCCAACTTTTATTCTCTCATTATTTCTCATAATATCCATACTGGTTTGATAAAAAGAGTTTTCCTGTATCAAGGAGTGCCAGAATTGTAGGAAAATGACTGGAAGTCACACTCTCAGTCCATATTATGGAAAGAATTGACCAGAAAAGTGGTCTGAAACAAGGTGAAAATAGTAGGGCAGAAAGATCAATTTGACCCTTTATTCCAAAAATCACCCAACAAAAACGCAGGGGTTTAGTGTAAAATTGAAGAGCTGATAATTCTCTCAAAACAGTAGGCAATCTGTGGATGCAGTCAGAAATACCACGTTACCAGCTCCTTTTCAAGCAATTTTGGACGCGAAAGCTGGTATTCAAATTTACCTCTAAATTCACGCCTAGCTCTGCAACCAGTGTTGTCAAACAGGAAGTAGAAGTGGGTTCAACTTAAAAATTCAATCCCATGCTTAGAGCTTACTTTTCACTTTTATAAACATCAAAATCAACCATTTACCAAAAAATGTACCCAAAACTTACTATTTGTCATTATTTCTATTTTTGACCCTGGCCAAAATCCGAATATCCCGAAAGCTAGTGTTATGTGTCACCTCAACCGGCACAGAACTTCCTCATTCCTACAGTAGATCCTGAGCCACGTCAGATGGTCAGAATTGCATTTACGTACAGTTAAGACTCTGGTGCGGTATCGTGTTGATTACAAATCAACCGGCACAGAACTTCCTCATTCCTACAGGAGACCCTGAGCCACGTCAGATGGTCAGAACTGCATTTACGTACAGTTAAGACTCTGGTGCGGTATCGTGTTGATTACAATTCAACCGGCACAGAACTTCCTCATTCCTACAGGAGACCCTGAGCCACGTCAGATGGTCAGAACTGCATTTACGTACAGTTAAGACTCTGGTGCGGTATCGTGTTGATTACAAATCAACCGGCACAGAACTTCCTCATTCCTACAGGAGACCCTGAGCCACGTCAGATGGTCAGAATTGCATTTACGTACTATCAGGAGTTTGGTGCGATATCGTGTTTACTACAGTCAGGGACGTGTATATATTGGCACCGGAACAAAACTTCTCCATTCCTATAACTTACGTCATCAGAGGATCAAATTGCGTCGCGCCTGAAGATTTGATGTCAATTTCATATGCGTGCAGAGATGAACCTAGTACACACGGAGTTTACCTGTAAAATAACATTTGGACAAGGAATTCAGATGCAAACACTAATGGTTTGCATTCCAGTGGTCTTTGTTTGTTTTATAATGAGTATATACTTATAACAACGGCTTTTTAAGTTATCACTTATCAAGGTATTAGGTATACATGTACCTAATGCAGATAGCTGTTTAATTATCCTGGCATGTCTTTTGAAAATTAAAATAAATCTGAATAGGAAATCTAAACACACACCAGGTCCAATCTCTATATCTGCACTTTGCGTTACAAACAGAAGTACATGGCAGCGAAATTTGCACCTGCTACGAAAACTACACTGTATTTGTGGACACTGGACAGAAGGTATGTTAACGTTAACTCGGTGCCCTGTCATCAGAAAAAGACAAATACTAGCCAGTAGAATGCATCTGTAATTATTTCTTTGTGAAACAAGCATTGTGTAATTTTCGGCGAGCATAACTTGGAATTAAAGAGCAGCAAGTAGGGAACATTCAAGTTTTCTTTTTAAATTTCATGTTTTCGTATGTTTGTACGCTAGACTAAAAACCTATATAGAAATGTCACGGACGTCTTTGTTTGTATAGTGTGCTCAAGGACATGTATTTCTATGTTTCTGTGTTTCCATGTTTTTTGTGTACAAATTAACTATATAGAAATATCACTGACGTCTATCTTTGTATGGTATGCCCAAGAAAGTGCATTTCTATGTTCATTAGTGTTCAAAAAAACTATATTGAAATTGTCTAACTCATATAATAGAGAAAATATATATGTCGATACATTACGCAGAGTCCATAGTGTAGGGTTTCTCTTGGAACGGCTCATTTACATGTGGACTGTGTGCCTTCAAACGTGCACAATAACGATAGCACGCCTTTTGTTGGAGTGTCAGAAGATTGTAATCAGTCCCAATATGCCTATTTTTTAGAGTTATCTCTTTGTTTTATGTTTTCTTGTTCAGCAAATTATTTGATATGAATTAAGTTTAAACTTAACGTGTTGATAGTTTGTATTCAGCAGATGTACAGGTGTAAAGTGCACACTCACTATATATCTAGCATGCGTGTTCATCTCACTTGTTGTACCTTTCCGACCATTTGAATGTATACGCCCGTTGATAGAGGGCCGTACTATGGTAACACCTACGACTTTTAGCCCATTGGTGGATGACGCTTGTCACAGTGACTTTTGTCAAACATCGGAAAGAATGTTGGCCGAGCAGGGGTTCGAACTCACAACCACTTGATTGAAGCCCGCATCGCAACCGACTGAGCTACCGGTGCTCTTCATATAAAGACAAGACCGCACCGGTCTCCCATATATATGGAGTCGTCTTTGCGTTATATCGGTTTGTTTGTGAAGTCAGTATTATAGTATTCGATTTAATATGTCAATCTGAAATACGAGCCGTCTATGACACATATATCGCATGTTAAATAATCAAAGCGCTGAAAACGCTGAAGGTATGGGGGCATATGTAAGTTGCAAATATATGGCATAGTTAATATGGACAAACATTGTTGAAACAATAAATCATTGACCTATAAACAAACCAAACCTAGTTTTGAAACAACACAGATTGCCTGCCAATAATCAATACCTCATTTATCAAAGTTTGACCCTTATCTTGTATAAACAATATAAATAACGAAGGACAAAAGATTGACAAAAAACTGAGCAGCGACCCTTAATAAAAATATTAAAATATTTCCAGTTCAGAAAACACTAAAGATCCACAATATATATTAGAATCATGCTCATAAATGAAAGACAATCGAAAACATGCTAGAGTTAAGTCTGTTGTGCACTGGACATCTGCAGCGTATTAGTTTCCTATACACGAAGTATTATATTGATTTATTGAACATCTATTAAGACAATGACCAAAGAAATATATGAAAATGAGTTGATGCCTAAAATAACAGATCAGATTGGCGTTCGAAATATTGCATCGGTCTCCTCATCCTAATGTATAAGTGTGACGACTTTGAAATGGATCTGCCAAACAGAAACAAAGTTTTGACCCATTAATACAAACCGTAACGGACAGACGGACAGACGGACGGATGGATGAACAGACATTAAGTCGCTCCGGACAAAGTACAAAGCTTGGGGAAGCACTCATTAACGAACAAGAGCATTTCACGGAACGCATGTGTTGCACGCGAAAGTCATATAATAAGCGAGAACATGGAAAGAAAAAATATACACACTCAAAACACAGCATGCTAAAGTTTTTTGGTAATGGTGCACTGCACATCTGTTGGTTATACGTTACCTATAACCTAAGTTTAAAATGGATACAATGGAAATTAATTTAGAAAATGGCTGAACTAAATAAGGAAATATGGAGGTTACTTAAATAAGCAGACCAGAATTATATACCTAGTATTTTGCCGTTCTTCTGATCACACGGTATAAGTGTGACCACTTCGAAATGAATCTGCCAAACAGAAACAACGTTTTGTCCAATAAATGCAAACCAAGACGGACGGACGAATGCACATTCAGGCAGACAGCCGGCCGGACGCCGGATAATGCCTCCAAGCTTTACAGACAGAGACAACACATAAAGTAGTGATTACAGAAGACTAGTTCTATGCGTCAAATCACGTCTGTGTTTAGGAAAGGGTTAACATGTTATAGTATTTGTAATGTATTTGCAGTTTAATTGAATCTCCGAAATAGCCCGTACAAGGTAAATTAACAAAAACATATTTAGACTACATTTTTAGTTTATTTGACATCTAGGACTAGATTACATGTTGACGTGTGTATGTTGACATTAACTAACAACACTGACATTGAGGTCAATCATATGTCGGAGTGTGTTTCACTCATTGGATCTATTTTGTCTAAATAATGAATGCAAGCGGATTGTTGTTCGTGATTCGGTCGAACCTATGAAATCGTTGTAAAAGTAGATTATAACCAAAAAAACTCGGATTTTCTCGGAGGAATTCAATAGTAATCCATGGTTGCAGCCGTAAGTCGACTTTTCAAAAGCAGGCTATGAATGGATAGGGGCCCCTTTCCCAAAAATCGTATCTCTTTATGTATTACTTACCAATTTTAGCTAAACAACTTATTGAAAAGTGAATATATTGCCTTTCCCTTTTCAACAAAAATACAGTGTTAACTGCAAGCGTTTGGTTAAAAGAAGAAAGGCCGGTGAAGATAGATATTGTAACATAATGGGAAACAAGATGTGTTCGTGAAACACTGATGCCCCTGAATGGCAACATCTAGGTCAAAGGTCAAGGTCGCCAGGTAAAAAATGTTGGTACTGACAGAAAGGTCATGTCACAAGGAATACACATGTGAAATATGGTAGCCGTACCTGTTATGGTTCAAAAGTAGTTGTCAAGGTTAAAGTTTTTTTCGAGAATGGCAACATCTAGGTCAAAGGTCAAGGTCGCAAGGTGAACAATTTTGGTACTGACAGAAAGGTCATGTCACAAGGTATACACGTGTGAAATATGGTAGCCGTACCTGTTATGGTTCAAAAGTAGTGGTCAAGGTTAAAGTCTTTTTTCGAGAATGGCAACATCTAGGTCAAAGGTCAAGGTCGCAAGGTAAAAAATGTTGGTACTGACAGAAAGGTCATGTCACAAGGTATACACGTGTGAAATATGGTAGCCGTACCTGTTATGGTTCAAAAGTAGTGGTCAATGTCAAAGTCTTTTTTCGAGAATGGCAACATCTAGGTCAAAGGTCAAGGTCGCAAGGTGAACACTTTTGGTACTGACAGAAAGGTCATGTCACAAGGTATACACTTGTGAAATATGGTAGCCGTACCTGTTATGGTTCAAAAGTAGTGGTCAAGGTTAAAGTCTTTTTTCGAGAATGGCAACATCTAGGTCAAAGGTCAAGGTCGCAAGGTAAAAAATGTTGGTACTGACAGAAAGGTCATGTCACAAGGTATACACATGTGAAATATGGTAGCCGTACCTGTTATGGTTTAAAAGTAGTGGTCAAGGTTAAAGTTTTTATCGAGAATGGCAACATCTAGGTCAAAGGGCAAGGTGAAAATTGTTGGTACTTACAGAAAGGTCATGTCACACGGTATACACATGTGAAATATGGTAGCCTTACCTGTTATGGTTCAAAAGTAGTGGTGAAGGTTAAAGTATTTTTTGAGAATGGCAACATCTATGTCAAAGGTCAAGGTCAAACATGTTGATACTGACAGAAAGGTCATGTCACAAGGAATACACATGTGAAATATGGTAGCCGTACCTGTTATGGTTCAAAAGTAATGGCCAAGGTTAAAGTTGTTTTCGAGAATGGCAACATCTAGGTCAAAGGTCAAGGTCGCAAGGTCAAAAATGTTGGTACTGACAGAAAGGTCATGTCACAAGAAATACACATGTGAAATATGGTAGCCGTACCTGTTATGGTTCAACAGTAGTGGTCAAGGTTAAAGTTTTTTTCGTGCAGACAGACAGACAGACGTGCAGACAGATGTGCAGACAGGCCAAAAACTAGATGCCCACCGAATCGGTGATTCCGGGGGCATAACAATTAAATTTTGCTGAAATTCTTCAATTTCTTCTTTTCAGATAGTAGTTTACGCTCTTGACACATACTTATATGTCGATACATTACACAGAGTCTGTAGTGTTGGTTTTCTCTTGGAACGGCTCATTTACATGTGGACTGCGTGCCTTCAGGCTCAATAGATAATTATATCCTACCTCCTACATAAATCTGCGTATTTCATTGGTCAAGCGACGTCACGCGGTGACGGTGTATAATCCATACACGGTCACCGGGAGCCTAATATTGTTTTGGTTAAAATGACGTCATCGGAACGTGCATGACGTAATATAAGGATATGACACAAGTGACGTAGTGATAGACGAAACTAAAAGACAAAGGTCATGAGGTCTGTACTGACCAATGAAAATTGTGATGCAAAGGAAATTTTATTGGGAACCCAATTATCTATTTTTAGACTTACAGGGGTGTAACATGATGTTACATAGGTAACATCATTTTTTGTACCACACCTATGTATATTATCAAGTTCCCTAACTCTATCCTGCATTTTATATATATGCATATTTGATCCAGAATATTTTCCATCAAATATAGGTAACAATACTGCAAATATGGGGTAGATATGCATGTAATGATTTTTTTGGTTAAATTGACGTCATCGGAACGTGCATGACGTAATATAAGGATATGACAAAAGTGACGTAATGATAAACGAAATTAAAAACAAAGGTCATGTGGTCTGAAATTTTATTGGGAACCCAATAATCTATTTTTAGACTAACAGGGGTGTAACGTTACATGGGTAACATTATATAAATATTGCATGGCTTCCAGTGTGACAGTACATATTGTCAACATGAGGAAAATACTGTTAACCGAGGCGAAGCCGAGGTTAACAGTATTTACCCGAATGTTGACAATATGTACTGTCACACTGGAAGCCATGCAATATTTATTTTATTATACCGAACACAATTACACGTTTATTCAATTTATTCTGTACCTTTGTAGGGGATGTGAACATGGGTAGATCTACTACAATGTAACACACACATATGAATATACCGGTTAACAGTATACTGTTACATGGCACGCGCGTCTAAAAGGTGACGTTATTGTTTGAAATGACGTCATGCACGTGCATAACCAACATTTTAACGCGCGTGCCATGTAACAGTATACTGTTAACCGGTCAAAAACGTACTATTAGCATGAGACAGTAAGAAATTGCCCATGATGAGTATATGAGAATTTTTAAAAGATTACAAAGTCACGTGAGGTATAAATAACATTTTTTGTTCACCGATACGGTATGGGAATTTTATATAGTGAAAAATATGTGAAGTATACTAATAGTATTTACCTGATGTATTGTATTGAAACTTTCTACAACCCTGCCCACTACCACACCTATGTAGATTATCAAGTTAGATAACTCTATCCCGCATTTTATATATATGCATATTTGATCCAGAATATTTTCCATCAAATATAGGTAACAATACTGCAAATATGGGGTAGATATGCATGTAATGATATATAATCAACATCACAAAACATGGATATGAAGAAACTACATATGTACATATCAATCAGCAATGTTGATCAAGATAGTCGGTAGGATATATTCGTTACACAGTGTGTTAGTGACCTAATATGGTATAGACAAAGTACATCTCTGATGTCATAAAGGATGTTGATTCTCATGACGATAGACTAACTGAAGTCGTAAACACCTTTTTATGACTTGTAGGGAGCTAACCAGGCACTGATCTAAAAAGGCGGAAGAAAATAGGGAAGGGCAACATTATCTAGCTCAAATTAGTGTCTGACATATATACTGTTGTGTCTGTCTTCGAAAACAAGTTCTATGATGTTTTAGTTTAAACATATTTATTTCTCTATGCTTTTCTGAAAGACATATTAAGTTTACCAAGACCCTATTCAAAGGGTGACTTTAATACTTCCCTTTCTGGTACTGAGAAAAGTGTGTTAATGCATCAAATTAAACTACTACAAAACCAAATTGTGAAATGTCAAGCTGACATTATTTCCCTAAAACAAAATGAGTGTGAAAGATTTGAAATTGGAAATTAGCAAAGTCCAAGCTGAACCAAACCATCAGATGTAGTGTATCAAAGATCGGTGAGAAATCATATGGGGTTGCTAGTGTAAAAAGTACCATAAAACGTTTTCCTGGATATGTTTATCAGAATTAAAACTCTGCAGACAATGCATTCAATAATGTCCAAGAACAATTAGCGAGTGTTACTATGAGAGAAGATCGTCAAATTGGTTAATTTTGTTGAACGATCTTGATGAACATGAACATGAACTGGGTACAAGGGTAGCAAGAAACACCCAATGGGAAATACCGACAGTGTGAAAAGTCCAATGAGCCTGCCTGAGACGTGATAACTACATCGTGTAGAGGTGTGTAGATGTGTGTGTGTGTGTGTGTGTGTGAGAAAGAGAGAGAGAGAGAGAGAGAGAGAGAGAGAGAGAGAGAGAGAGAGAGAGAGAGAGAGAGAGAGAGAGAGAGAGAGAGAGAGTGAGAGAGAGAGAGACAGAGAGAAAGAGAAAGAGAGAGAGAGAGAGAGAAAGAGAGAGAGAGAGAGAGAGAGAGAGAGAAAAGTTACTGTGAGTAGTTGTCATTCGTCATTGTGAGTATTTATTTTCCATTCGTCTTCAACCCTGTCCGGGTCATACCAGACCTTGAAGAATGCATATGTATAAACACACATATATACACACGCAATTGCATATATATGTATATATATATATATATGTTATATATATATATGTTATATATATATATATCTCTCTAGTTATAGAGATATCTCTCAAAGTGAGGCAGATATCTCTCATACGAATAAATAGTAAAACGTCATGCCGTATTGGTCGTAGATTCGTATTTTGAGTATTTGATATGATTGGGAGGAATCCGGGTCTCCTACTCATTAGTATATAATGATTATAATAAGAATTACAGGCTTGCGATTATTAGTCGATCAACATTAGGTAAATTCAAAAAATAACATCTAGGTTGGTTTTCATTAACTTTTATATTTTATAATAAAAACTTATTAGGGTGCGTACCTTGATATCTACACCGAATCAATACTCGCTATAAAAGGATATCAAAACGGTCCGATGTATTAATTATATGACGCGAAAATATGCAGTAATACGATTGTCAAAGGTGGGCAGAATGATGTTCTCCCTTCAACTTGTTATAGGCTACCAAGATCAATAAATAACTTCGATTCCCTGGGATTATCCCAAACTGCTTAATGAATTACTATGAAAAATATCCGAGAATTCACAATGTTCCTGTTGTTTGGTAAATAGTCTGCCTTTATGCTAAAATATTAAGTCAACCGACCATCTCTACAGACAGGGTGTATTACCTAATACTCTATCCATGCTATGTATGGCCACCTGGTACATTTTATAAGTAACAACAACAAGAAGGTTATGAGATTTAAGAACATGAGTAAAGTACGAGAGGAACAGACAGGAATACGGAGCGATCATCTGTGTGTGTCATTCTTGTCACAATACCCTGCGTTTTCAGGACAATGTGAATGGGGCCAATCAAAGCAAGTGGGATAAGTGTCAAAGATGGACAGGTGCGTGACGAGACTGAGGCTAAACTTTCAATGTCTTGACAGGGAGCATATGATATCACATTTTGGGCGGCTCCTCGGTCTGCACAACGTGAGATGTTCACAACACTACAGAACATTTCTTGATACACTGTCGCGGGCACAGTGAGGCAAGCTATAAGCTCTCTGGAGCACTAAAACGGATAGGAGTTGCCCTGAACCTAAACAATCCACCTTTCTCATGCTATAGACTTACCTACTAGACTGTCAGATGACAGATAAAATATAATCCACAGTTGCTAGATCATGGAGTGAATCCTTCCTATATAGTTCCAACGTTGACAATTGAAGATTTTAAACAAACACAAATTGAGACATGACTGGAGGGGACAATATAAAAAGTCCCAACTCTGATCATATCCCGGGTCGTGAAGGTTCATGGTGTCGGCAGGTCTTCTCTTTCACGATCTTGACTAGTCAACATCCTTCGGATCCGGAATCTGGTCGGGGTATGCATGCGGATCTCCATATTGACCATACTCAAAATGTTCTACATTAAACAGCTGTTTTATCCAATTTTAGGTCAGATGGAAGCAATTCATTTTCCATAGGCGACCATTGTAGCGTTTTGGGCTATGGCTCTTTCCCAACAGTAGACCTAACCCAGAAACCTATATTCAATCAAAGTTTATTATCAAAACTACCAAACAAGAGGCCCAAGAGGGCCATAAGGCAACAATCAAATCTCCAAACAGCCCTGCTCCCTGGTGGCCATGTTTTTTACCAACCACCATAGATTAAAAGAATCTTGTAGAGTGTCACCCAAGGAATGTTTCTGTAAAACTATTTGAAAATCGGCCCGACACTTTCGGAGGAGAGAATATTTTACGTTTTCAGTATAGCCATATAAGGCAAAATAGCCCCTCCCCCTGAACATTTCTACAAAATTATTTGAATATCAGCCGGACACTTTCGCAGGAGAAGATTTTTTAAGTTTTCTCTTTAGCCATATAAGGCAAAATAGCCCCGCCCTCTGGCGGCCATGTTTTTTTACCAATCAACATGGCTTGAAGGAATCTGATAGAGGGTCATCCAAGGAACATTTCTACAAAATTATTTGAAAATCGGTCTGACACTTTCGGAAGGGGAAGATTTTTTAAGTTTTCTCTATAGCCAAGTAAGGCAAAATAGCCCCGCCCTCTGGCAGCCATGTTTTTAGACCAATCAACATGGATTGAAGGAATCTGATTTGAAAATCGGCTGAACACTTTCGGCGTGACCTTAACCTTGAACCGGTATGGTCGAGACATAGGTTCTGCACATTGCCTTGATGAGGTGAACATGTTACTCAAGTTCCTTAGAAATCCTTCAAGCCGTCTTGGAGATATGGAGCAGACACGAAATAAAGCCTCAAACCTTTGACCTTCAAGCGTGACCTTGAACTTAAACCGGTATGGTCGAGACATAAGTTCTGCACATTGCCTTGATGAGGTGAACATGTGACCCAAGTTTCATGAAAATCCTTCAAGGCGTCTTGGAGATATGGAGCGGACATGATTTGGGACAGACAGACAGACAGACAGACATCCAGGACAAAAACA
This sequence comes from Serripes groenlandicus, assembly GCA_031761405.1. Lineage (NCBI taxonomy): Eukaryota > Metazoa > Mollusca > Bivalvia > Cardiida > Cardiidae > Serripes > Serripes groenlandicus. The sequence continues at coordinate 148,549 of JASEVX010000308.1, read as the reverse complement.
ATATATACGGGGGGAGACATAATAACATACATACTTCATCTGAGCCTCTGGGAGGTTCCTGTAATTTTTCCCAACATTATATTGCTGACAGGTTAAATGAGCTTGCCTGAAAGTTTGGTCGCAGTATATGCTAGTCTACATAATGAAAAAGTAACGAACAAGGACAATTAATACTGAAACTGGATTCTTACTTTAAAGAGAAAGTTTTTTTCGATTAAACGCATAACAAAACCATTTTAGTATAAGAATGAATAACGCGGATAAGTTTTCAAAGTTTTCGGTTGATTTAAAAAATGTTGCTGAATATGTAGCTTGGTTGACATCCACAGAGTCCCAGGTTATCATTCTAGTATTCTACCGCCAGCCTGACAAAGAACAACAACACCAATAACCAGTACGGTGTTGTTTGCTGACATATTGAAAGCTTCCTTTGGTAATGATTGAATGTTTTCAGCATTTAATTGGGTCTTGTATAGTGTATCAGATGAACAAAAATATATAGCAAAAAATGTTGCATCCAAAGTGTTCACAAGATTTTCCTTCAATTTGATCTAGTGACCTAGTTTTTGACCCAGCATGACCCATATTCGAACTTATTATGCCTACATATCATCAAGAAAAACATTCTGATAAAGTTTCATCATGCTGAAATTTAAAATGCAGTATCCAGAGTGTTAACAAGATTACCCTTCAATTTGGCCTAGTGACCTAGTTTTCAACCCGGCATGACCCATATCCGAACTTGACCTAGATATCATTTAGACAAACATTCTGACCATTTCAAGCTGCTGAAGCAAAAAATGTGGCATCCAAAGTGTTAACAAGATTTTCCTTCAATTTGACCTAGTTTTTGACCCTGTATGACCCATATTCGAACCTGGCCTAAATATCATTCAGCTCAACATTCTGACCAAATTTCAAGCTACTGAAGGAAAACATGCGGCTTCTACCGAGTTAACAAGATTTTCCCTTAATTTGGCCTTGTGACCTAGTTTCTGATCCAATATGACCCATATTTAAACTTGACCTAGATATCTTTAAGACAAACATTCTGAAAAATTTCAAGCTGCTGAAGCAAAAAAAGCGGCATCCAAAGTGTTAACAAGATTTTCCTTAAATTTGACCTAGTGACCTAGTTATTTACCCGGCATGACCCATATTCGAACTTGGCCTATATATCATTCAGCTCAACATTCTGAACAAATTTCAAGTTGCTGAAGCAAAAAATGCGGCATCCAAAGTGTTAACAAGATTTTCCTCCATATTCGAACTCGACCTAGATATTTTTAAGACAAACATTCTGACAAAATTTCAAACTGCTTAAGCAAAAATTGCGGCCTCTGGAGTGTTAACAAGATTTTCCTTCAATTTGACCTAGTGACCTACTTTTTGACCCGACATGACCCATGTTCGAACTTGACCTACATATCAAGCATAAGACAAACATTCTGATAAAGTTTCAACATGCTTAAGTTGAAAATGTGGCCTCCAGAGTGTTAACAAGATTTCCCTTCAATTCGACCTAGTGACCTCGTTTTTGACCTCATATGGCCCAGTTTCGAACTTGTCCAAGATTTTATGGAGAAGAACGGTTTGATAAACTTTCATGAAGATTAAATGTAGCCTGTAGAGTGTTAACAAGCTCAAATGTTGACGACGCACGACGGACGGACGCCGGACAAAATGTGATCCCAATAGCTCACCTTGCACTTCGTGCATAGGTGAGCTAAAAAGGATTCAGCTGAAAATGTAAGGGGGGGGGGGGGGGGTCATTTTACACAAGGATGCTTTCTGTGACGTTTCATCCCAATTGACCCACTAGTTACTGAGGAGAAGAAGTTGACGGACGCCGGACGACGCACGCCGGACAAAAGGCGATCACAATAACTCTGAGCAAATCACTGACAATTACCGCAACGAAAAAAACGAACCATTCCGTAATGGCGATAGAAGGTACTTTCATTTTTGGTCCAGGTTGTTGTCCTTTTGGCAAATTCGTGAATATTTCATAGGAATTAACATACGTAGGAAGAAAAAAATCACGTTATTTTGGTATAGTTTGATAGAGAAAAGCATTATTGATCGATTCCGTACTTTAAATTCATATATTTGTTCGAATACTTTGAAACAAATAAGTTGAAGCGAGGTGACCCAGAAAACTGTGTCCACCCTTCGTAATATCTATGCATAGAGTAGGTCATATCTATTTTTAGAGGAGCAAGTCCCTGTGCTTAATCTGAGCCTCTGGGAGCTTTCTAGGGGTTGGTTTCTGTCCATTTTTCTAAGCATTTTATTGCTGACAGGTTAAATGAGCTTGCCTGAAAGTTTGTTCTGCAATATGCAGGAAACGAACATGGACAATTAATACGGAAACTGGATTCTTACTTAGGTCAAAGGGAAGTAAATCATTTTCCATAGGCGACCATTATAGCATTATGGGTTATGGTTCATTACTAGCAAATGAATTAACACATATACCTGTATCAAACTAAAGTTCATCCTTAGAACTACCAAACAAGAGGGCCATGATGGCCCTGGAATCGCTCACCTGATTTTTTTTTTCACTTTAGCTATTTAAGCCCCGCCCCCTGGCAGTCATAGTTTCCGACCAATCAACTTGGCTTGAAGGAATCGGATAGAGGGTCACGCTAGGAACATTTCTACAACATTATTTGGAAATCTGCCAGACACTTTTGGAGGAGAAGATTTTTTAAGTTTTCACTATAGCCATAAAAGGCAAAATAGCCCCGCCCCCCCCTGGTGGCCATGTTTTTCGACCAATCAACCTGGCTTGAAGGAATCTGATAGAGGGTCATCCAAGGAACATTTCTACAAAATTATTTGAAAATCAGCCTGACACTTTCGGAGGATAAGATTTTTTAAGTTTTCACTTTGGCCATATAAGGCAAAATAGCCCCGCCCCCTGGCGGCCATGTTTTTCGACCAATCAACATGGCTTGAAGGAATCTGATAGAGGGTCACCCAAGGAACATTTCTACAAAATTATTTGAAAATCGGCCCGACACTTATGGAGGAGAAGATTTTTTAACTTTTCACTATAGCCATAAAAGGCAAAATAGCCCTGCCCCCTGGCGGCCATGCTTTTTGACCAATCAACATGGCTTGAAGGAATCTGATAGAGGATCACCCAAGGAACATTTCTACAAAATTATTTGAAAATCGGCCTGACACTTTTGCAGGAGAAGATTTTTTAAATTTGCACTATAGCCATATAAGGCAAAATAGCCCCGCCCCCCCTGGCGGCCATGTTTTTCGACCAATCAACATTCCTTCTGATAGAGGGTCACCCAAGGAACATTTCTACAAAATTATTTGAAAATCGGCCTGACACTTTCGGAGGAGAAGATTTTTTAAGTTTTCACTATAGCCATATAAGGCAAAATAGCCCCGCCCCCCCCCCCCCCCCTGGCGGCCATGTTTTTCGACCAATCAACATGGCTTGAAGGAATCTGATAGAGGGTCATCTAAGGAACATTTCTACAAAATTATTTGAAAATCTGCAAACCAGTTTGGGAGAAGAAGAATTTTGAAGTTTTTTCGGTTTCGTTGCCATGGAAACCAGAATTTTGCATGGATCCCAAAAATTTGAAGGAATTCTGGTGAGGTCATTGAGAGGATGCTTTCTGTGAAGTTTCATCCAAATTGACCCACTGGTTACTGAGGAGAAGAAGTTGACGGACGACGCAAGACGGACGACGGACGTCGGACAAAAGGCGATCACAATAACTCACCTTGAGCAAAGCTCAGGTGAGCTAAAAAGCAAAACAAACTCACATGTTCACCGTTTTTTGAAAGAGCTAGGAGGTCAAATCAAAGGTGACCCTTATCCCGCACTGAATTTTACTTTCAATTTCAGAAAATACAGCATGTTCTGAAAATGGCTCTTAATATGTCAACATCGCTAAAAGCAAACACTATTTTTATTATAAATCAGTCACTGGTAATCAACTTAATAAACAACACTTTCAACTTCCAGCAAAATCATTATTGTCCAATGGGAGACAACTTCAATCCCATATATTCATCTGAAATTCCCTGGTCAAAATTTTCTACCCAGCAAGCCATCCGATTTACCTCCCTTTGACCTAAATCAAATTCTGTTTTTCGATAAACAGAATAATTTTTATATATTAGTATATGGCTGTCTATTGCGAACTTACAAACAAAATTTCACTTATAATAGAATGGCCTCCCTTGACTAAAAATAGAATTTTTTAATTCTTAAAATGGGACTTATAAATCCAACCTCAAATGTTTTTTGTGTTCAAACGCTCTAGTAGTCATTGAAAACTTAAATTTGCTGATGTTAATTAACATTTAATGACATAGCCCACATTTGTGAGGTTTTCCATCATGAAAGGTGACAAGAAACGGAGAAAATCCATGTTCAAACGTGGAAATAAATGTGGGTCGGGACGTCAAAGTGTTTCTAAAGTGACTCCTAACAGTGAATATATAAGACCGACTGCGGAAGAGGTTGAATTAATTGATGTAGACCAAGTTGTTCATGACGCAATGGCATCTACGTCAACTTCAACAGACCAGTTCTAAGCCAGACGTCATGTTGTTGCGCCCCAGACTCAAACAGCCAGAGTACAAGTGTACTGGAAGCAGAAAGACAAGTTATTTTGGGTGAGTACACATTATACAGCATAGAAATATACCTTTAAACTGACATTGACTTGATATCTGCAATTTTGAGAGATAAATAAGGAGTTGAAACTGCACTTAATTCTTCAAGTTTACAGTCAAAGGGAGATAACTCAGTAGACCTTATGCACACAAAGCTAATTCAAGAGGTTTTCAGTTCTGATCTCCCATGATATTCCATATACAGACTCAGTCAAACCCAAAACACATGAAGGAAATACAATGAAATTGAGTCAATCCATAGGTTAACTTTAAGAGAGAAAACATCCTGGGAAAAGGAGATATTGCTCAATATAATCATTTCCACCTTTTTCCGCAATGATTTTAAATTATGCCTGCTGCAGAAGTGTTTTCCTAGGAGAATAGGTCATGTAAATTAACAAAATGAGGAATCAGACTTGTTTTTATACTCAATTTCAGCCAGGAGCATGACTGCTACAAAATATTTCACGTCGCAAAGCTCTTAGAGATGTTTAATATGGTCAATATGGAGCGCAGGGCCAGTTTTCCAAACTGTCGAGGGAATCTCACATTCGACAAGAAAAGTGAATACCGAAAAGGTCTTGTTTGGAGGGAGAAAATGACATGTTGCACATGTTTATATGTGTCTAAAATGCACATGGTTTACACAGAGGTATCTTCTGCAACAAAGAGACGAGGTCGCAAGATGGCTACAGCAAATCTGGGCTTAAATATAGCGTTGACTCAAACCCTGATTGGGGGATCTAGTCTCGATCGACTTTTGGCTGGTGGAAATATTGGGGGCCCATCACGTCGGGGCTTAACAAACAGTAGCAAAGCAGCTAGTGAAGTCATTGTTGCTGAGAATAAGGCTGACATGTCCAAAAGACTGCAGCAGTTGCGAAAAATTAACCGGTGGCAAAGTCGGCCAGAAAATGAGATTCCTGTGCAGGTAGACGGCGTATATAACAACAACCTTTATTCTGGAGTTGGAAGAACCCCATTTCAGCCCACAACCCAGTGCATTGTAACAGTGGCGGAAAAATTCACCCCACGTAAGCAGTTGGTGGCAGTCGAGGCAGTCAGTAAATTATGCTCCAAGCATGGTTTTCACACAAAGGAGGATGTAGGGCAGTGTGATATTCAGCACGGTAAATGTTCAGTAACTGTCAGAAGGGAGACTAATATTGGGGACGAGCAACAATAGGCCGAAACATGCTTCCGCAACCTTAAAAATGATGGCATGGAGGTGAAACCACTGAACACGGGTCTGTGTACATCTGCCATCAGGCCAAGTAACCCTTTTCACAGGATAACTATTTCCTGTCTGTGTAACGCATCCACTCCAGGCAATCTGACCTCCCCCGGGGTCCTAGAGTGTTTTTCTATGGCATTCTCCAGCTTTAGCTAAAACTTGTATGGATATTCCATTTCATAAACGTTTGATGATGAAGGTCTCAACATTTCGTCTGTATACAAGGAGTACAAGTGATGAAGATGAGCGAAAAGGGGGAAAAAGTACTGAAAACTAAGCACTGCTTTACACAAAGGAGGATGTAGAACAGTGTAATATTCAGGACGGTAAATGTTTAGCAACTGTCAGTATGGAGACTAATACTGGGGACGAGCAACAATGGGCCGAAACATGCTTCCGCAACCTTAAAAATGACGGCATGGAGGTGAAATTTGTAACCACAGATGGGGATGGAAAATCGTTTCAGGCGGCACGCCAGCTCCACACGTCTGGATATACAAAAACTTTTCCTGTGCACCAACTTGACACAAGGCATCTCGTTGCTAATCAGCGAAAGTACATTAAAGCATCTAACAAGGTTACCACAATCATGCCAGTGAAAATCAAGGCATATCGGCAGTACACACAAAACAGGTTTGCATTAGATATGAGCAAACGCTGTCAGGCTGAACTTCATTATATCATCAAGAAGAAATCGAAAAATATCCTAGACGACACGCGTGTCATGATATCCACTATAAAGCAATGATTTGCAGGGCACCATAGTCTGTGCAGGATAAATTCAGCTGTGTGCAAAGGGGAAACAAACAATAACTGGCTTTTCAACAGTATTTTTCTATCCAGCACATTCAAAATAGACATAAAGAAAGAGGAGAACGAGAAAATCTTAAAGGAGATGATTGAATATCACCTGGGAGATGAAACTGTCCAACTAACCAGGCTCAATACCAACAAACAGAAAGTTGAGGGGACAACTAGAGCCATTAAACGTTCCTTACCCAAAGACAAGACGTTTTCCAGGAACTTCCAGTCATGTGCACACTGTGAGTGCCCTACACTCTGTCAATAATGGACCCGGAAATTCCTTGTGCAAACTTTGTTCTGCAGCCGGATGTGTAATTCCTTCAGGAAGTAGTGCTGACTGTCAGCTCGAGTCGCTCCAAACTTACTCTGAAGAGAATAAAACATGCGAAAAGTCCATTGAATTCAAATTGAAGCATAAGCTATGAAGACAGCGGCTATTCAGACTGTACATAAAGCATCGTGAGCAGAAAAAGTATGTGAAAAATCAACTGACGGCGCATCTACGAAAAACACCAACTAAGATGCAAAATCTGCCACACATTATACAAGTCGGGCCAACACTGACCATGATGGATATGCTCGGAAACAAATGAAGTTGAGGCGAAGAAGAAGTAGTGTACCTACATCAGAAGATGCATGCAGGCTTGTGCCCAAGGCAGGACCCTCTGGCCACACACTGACGACGCCCAGTGTTAACATAATGGGGTTCAACGGTAAGATGACCTTCTTTTATGCATCTCTTATTGTGACAGAGGTGACTGACATCCATGCAATTTCCATGTGTGTCAACCTCTACCAGCTCGGACCTATGTCTAATCATCAAGATCAACTCTTTGCAAAGCTGTGTACATCTGCCATCAGGCCAAGTAACCCTCTTGACACAGACAGGATAACCATCCCTGTCTGTGTAACCCATCCACTCCAGGCATACTGACCCTCCCCCGGGGTCCTAGAGTGTTTTTCTATGGCATTCTCCAGCTTTAGCCAACACTTGTATGGATATTCCATTTCATAAACGTTTGATGAGGAATGTCTCAAAATTTCGTCTGTATACAAGGAGTACAAGTGATGAAAACTGAAAACTAAGCCCTGCTTTAGGTCAAAGGGATGTAAATCATTTTCCATAGGTGACCATTATAGCATTATGGTTTATTACCAGCAAATGAATTAACACATATACCTGTATCAAACTAATGTTCATTCTTAGAACTACCAAACAAGAGGCCCAAGAGGGCCAGTATCGCTCCACGGCCATAAGGCAAAAATAAAATCTCCAAACAGCCCTGCCCTCTGGTGGCTATTTTTTTTACCAACCGCCATGGCTTAAAGGAATCTTGTAGAGTGTCACCCAAGGAATGTTTCTGCAAAATTATTTGAAAATCGGCCTGACACTTTCGGAGGAGAGGATATTTTAAGTTTTCACTATAGATAGCCATATATAAGGCAAAATAGCCCCACCCCCTGGCAGCCATATTTTTCAACTAATCAACATGGCTTGAAGGAATCTGATAGAGGGTAAGCCTAGGAACATTTCTACAAAATTATTTGAATATCAGCCAAACACTTTCGGAGGAGAAGATTTTTTAAGTTTTCACTATGGTCATATAAGGCAAAATAGCCCCGCCCTCTGGCGGCCATGTTTTCGACCAATCAACATGGCTTGAAGGAATCTGATAGAGGGTCACCCAATGAACATTTCTACAAAATAATTTGAAAATCGGCTGAACACTTTCAGAGAAGAAGATTTTTTAAGTTTTCACTATATAGCTATATATTAAAGGCAAAATAGCACCGCCCCCTGGCCGCCATGTTTTTCAACCAATCAACATTTCTTGAAGGAATCTAATAAGGAACATTTCTACAAAATTATTTGAAAATCGGCCTGATACTTTTGGAGGAGAAGATTTTTTAAGTTTTCTCTTTAGCCCTATAGGCAAAATAGCCCCGCCCTGTGACGGCCATGTTTTTTTACCAATCAACGTGGCTTGAAGGAATCTGAAAGAGGGTCACCCATGGAACATTTCTACAAAATTATTTGAAAATCTGCTGAACACTTTTGGAGAAGAAGATTTTTTAAGATTTCACTATAGCTATATAAGGCAAAATAGCCCCGCCCCCTGGCGGCCATGTTTTTCGCCCAATCAACATTTCTTGAAGGAATCTAATAAAGGGTCACCCAAGGAACATTTCTACAAAATTATTTGAAAATCGGCCTGATACTTTCAGAGAAGAAGATTTTTTAAGTTTTCACTATTTTTTTCTTCTGGTTGCCATGGAAACCAGAATTATGGATGGATCAAAAAAAATTGAAGGAATTTAAGAGAGGACATTGAGAGGATGCTTCCTATGAAGTTTCAACCAAATTGGCCAAGTGGTTAGGGATAAGAAGTGGTTTAAAGGAAAAAATTAACGCACGCACGCACGGACGGACGGACGCACAACGGACAATTCGCTATGACATAAGCTCGGCCAGTGGAGCTAAAAATGAGGAATCAGGCTTGTTTTATACTCAATTTCAGCCAGGAGCATGACTGCTACAAAATATTTCACGTCGCAAAGCTCTTAGAGATGTTTAATATGGTCAATATGGAGCACAGGGCCAGTTTTCATAACTGTCGAGGGAATCTCACATTCGACAAGAAAAGTGAAGACCGAAGAGGTCTTGTTTGGAGGGAGAGAATGACATGTTGCACATGTTTATATGTGTCTAAAATGCACAAGGTTTACACAGAGGTATCTTCCCCAACAAAGAGACGAGGTCGCAAGATGTCTACAGCAAATCTGGGCTTAAATATAGCGTTGACACAAACCCCGATTGGGGGATCTAGTCTTGTTCGATTTTTGGCTGGTGGAAATATTGGGGGCCCATCACATCAGGGCGTTACAAGGAGTAGCAAAGCAACTATTGAAGTCATTGTTGCTGAGAATAAGGCTGACATGTCCAAAGGACTGCAGCAGTTGTGAAAAATTAACCGGTGGCAAGGTCGGCCAGAAAATGAGATTCCTGTGCAGGTAGATGGCGTATATAACAACAACCTTTATTCTAGAGTTGGAAGAACCCCATTTCAGCCTGCAACCCAGTGCATTGTAACAGTGGCGGAAAATATCACCCCATGTAAGCAGTTGGTGGCAGTCGAGGCAGTAAGTAAATTATGCTCCAAGCATGGTTTTCACACAAAGGAGGATGTAGGGCAGTGTGATATTCAGGACGGTAAATGTTCAGCAACTGTCAGCATGGAGACTAATATTGGGGACGAGCAACAATGGCCCGAAACATGCTTCCGCAATATACAATTTAATTGAATTTACGTTGTTACAAACATACATTTATTCGGTGTCACTAAACAGAGTCTGGTAGAGTCTGGTAGAGTCCGGTAGAGTCTGGTCGTCAAATATCCCATTATATCACTGTTTGGTTGTGTTTTTGTATTGAAATGAATGAATTAACGTGTTATTGTATCATATAAATAAAAATAAAAATGTATTTGCCTATTTCAGTTCATTTTCGAGTGAATATAGAAATATAATATGCGTGAACACGGACACTGGTAGAGTCTGGTCATTATTAAGCAATAAATACAAAGTTTTATACGATTTTTAAGTTATAAAAAGTTTAATTTGATTTATATGCAGGGTTCTCAATAAGAAATTTTGTAAGAGGCTTTATATGTGTCATATTATATATTTATTTCTTATATTATTTCAGCTGATAATCGGGAAAATAGTGGAAGATTGAGGATTTTTAACGATAACATTGTGTTTCGTAAATCAAAATGGCTGACGTGAAATTTCTGTTTATAATGCGGCAATATCGCACGTCCTGAACGAGTTATACACTAAATTCTCTCTATATTATGCGTCAACTAATTGATTAGGTGTGATCAACAGATTAGTGTTATAATTATATTATAACAATACCAAGATATTAAATGTATGAAAACTACTAGATTGGAATAATTGTATGTTTGATATGTCATTAACGTTAATTAAACCAAAAACTTAGAGAGCTATATATACTTACTTAAAAGTAATTCATATGAAATTAAAGAGAGTGTGTTGAGTTACTACATTCCGCAAAAAATAGAATCAAACTAAACCATTTTGCATTTTTTTTTAAAAATATGCAAAAATATTTTAACTTGAAAAATAAATATATATCCTGATATAGTTCATAAAATGCATTTTGCGAAATATTGTATCCAGGCCACACCACGTGGAGGAACTCTCTCATGGCCTAAAATTTAATGTTTGGATCTATATTATATCATTTTGGGAATTTATTCTATGTTTTCCATTTTAGGTTACCAAAATAGAGCTGTAAAAGACCCTACACAGAGCTCCATTTTTTGGGATTTTTTATTCTATGATTTTAGTTCTATGTACATTCATTTGATAGAGATTCAAAGCATGGCCGAGCAGCAGCACCCAGCTACCGGCCGTGTCTGCACCACTGTTGAGCGTGCTAGCTTAGGGTGTTCGCAGCGCTTGTTTAACATGCAGACATTGCCGACATGTGAACCCCGGGCCAACATTACCCGCGAAACCTGTAAGTCAATATAGAGCCCTTCCCCTGCCAGCTCGCTATTAAATCGAGTGATACGCAAAGGACAAACCAGGAATTCTCCCTTAACAGATTTGTCTCAACCCGAATCTCTAACAGATGTATGCCGGTTTATTTTGTATCCTCAAGATTTAGGTGTGTTTCATTCAATTCGTTTCTAATTGGTGACGTGATCTCATTTTAGGTTAACATAAAAGACCCTACACAGAGCTCCATTTTTTGGAATTTTTATTCATTGTTTTTGGTTTATATTTTCCGCTTCTTTATGTCTGCTTCCTTGTGACATAACCAGTACTCAAATTTAAAACTTGTCCTAGCGTTAACATTTTAAACAGATATAGAGGAATTATTGTTGAAAATGTCGAATGTACAACAGTGAGTGACATACAGGTATAAGCGAATGATTGATAAAAAATATATTGTTGTTGGTTTGCAACTAAAATATGCAGTCCTTTTTACATGAATGTGTTTCAATATAATGTGTTTTTTTTATTTTCAATTGTGTATGTTTTGCAATTTTTCAGGCGTTTGCGCGTGCCGAGTTTTCGTGCAATTCTCGTAATGGATGGTAATGTTAGTTGCTTATCTTTTGATGTGATGTTTGAAATGTGATGCGACTTAAAGTTCAATAATTTCATAAATCGCCTTGATCTCTGGTCAGGACTTAACTGTGTCCATGTAGCATGAGAAACATGTAGCACCGACGCTTGTGTCGCCAAACAATATTTACCCAATTCGTGCAATGCGCCTCTCACATCTAGAGTTTGACACTGTTCAAGTTATTGTAACTTTTCTATCAAGTCGGGCAATTTCTGGACTACCCAGTTTGTCGTCCTTTTGATAACATGGTTGTACGACTCATTTGCATTATTAAACCATTGTTGTGGTAGCCAGGGATGTTTGAGTTTGGGGAGAAACATATGCTTCTCCAAATTGGTATTAAGTATCTGTTCTAAATATGTCAAATTTGGATGTGTATTGGATACTTCTTGGTTCATTTCTGTGAATGAGGTTGCAGTTTCAGCACTTAAGATACCATTAGGACCGAAGAGTTTACAAATAATGCAGTTAACCTCAGGTTGAGGAAGACACTTACTGAGTTTATTTACCGCATTATCCTTCAAATGTTTCGCGCAAAGAACTCTTGTGGCTTGTGGGATACATATGTCAATGGCTTTGCAAGTCGAAAACTCTTCGTCGGAACAAAAAATTAATTTACTCTGGTCGATGTAACTTAATTTATCCTGCAATTTCATATGAATTACTTTTAAGTAAGTATATAGTTCTCTAAGCATTTGGTTTAATTAACATATATTTATATTATGACATATAAAACATAAAATTATTCCAATCAAATATTTTTCATACATTTAAAATATTGGTAATTATAACACTAATCTGTTGATCACACCTAATCAATTAGTTGGCCCATAATAGAGAGAGAATTTAGTGTATTACTCGATCAAGATGTACAATAGGGCCGCATTATAAACAGAAATTTCACGTCAGCCATTTTGATTTACGAAACACAATGTTATCGTTAAAAATCCTCAATCTTCCACTATTTTCGCGATTATCAGCTGAAATAATATATGAAATAAATATATAATATGACACATATAAATCAAATTAAACTTTTTATAACTTAAAAATCGTATAAAACTTTGTATTTATTGCTTAATAATGACCAGACTCTACCAGTGTCCGTAACAGTCCACGCATATGATATTTCTATATTCATTCGAAAATGAACTAAAATAGGCAAATACCTTTTTTATTTTTATTTATATGATACAATAGCACTTTTTTTTATTCATTTCAATACAAAAACACAACAAAACAGTGATATAATGGGATATTTGACGACCAGACTCTACCAGACTCTGTTTAGTGATACCCACATTTATCGTTGGACATTCCATTTTCGTTAGCTTCCCTTTTTCGTGACGTCACTATTTTCGGGCTTATATCACGTGACTTTGTCCTTGCAGCCGATTTGGAACTGTTAAATTATTTCCCAATGGCCAATGTATTTGCTGACATATTTCAACAATAAAATGCATCTTAAACAGTTTTGTTAATTGTTGTCATGGGAGGACTAGCCAAAATACCCTTATTTTTTATATACCAAATTTAAAGAACAGTTTAAACCCCAAAAAGTGGAAAAATCGGATATGAAAATTTACCGTAGAAAGGGTCTTTTGTTGTTTACAAAATGGCGGCTAGGGTCATGTGATTTGTTTGACCTAGTTAGGTCAATGCAATTTTTCATTGGATTTCACATTCCTAAAGGTGCTTACGCATAGAGATGTAAAATAAGTAAAATATTTTAAATAATATCCCATTAGAAATATGGCAATTTTGAAATCTGTATTGATCTTTGTGATGATATAAATATAGGATGCTTAGAGGGTCCAAACATCCATGCAAACCCTTTAGGTTGATACAGTGGGATAAAAAATGAGAAAGGAAAATAAGTTTAACGAAGATTCAAAGTTGAGTAATTAAAAAAAAAAAGGTTCATATTTATATCAAGGATAATTTCAAATTAATTGATTTAAACTATATAAAATGTTTAATTACTCCAGTTTTTTAGTTTTCAATATGTTACGACCTATTGCCCCTTTTAAAAAATAAATATTTTTTGTGTGTGTTGTCTTTATGGAAACTGCAAAGTGCCAAAATAATGACGTCACGAAAATAGGATAACAATTTCGGCTTCTGACTTGTTGAACACATGTGTATTCAAGATTATTTTTTTGGTGAATTATTAGTTTTCAAAGGATTTTTTGCTCGAAACTTGGAGGAAATAAATAAATCTTTCAGATAAGACATAAAATTTCGTATCATTCACTAAGCCTTCTGCATATTTTGTCTTTGAAGCCTTACACTCACGAATTACGGATGCTCGAGGATATTTCATGTAATCAGTATAATTATTTAATCAAACAAGTTTAATACATAATGAATGATCAACAACCTTCGAACTATCTTAAATAAACAAGGTTAATTCAATACTCTAACAGTTATAATGTGTGAACAACTATATCTCTTTGATCGGCATACCAACAAATAGTGGGCCGAATAAGACTAGGCCGAAAAAGACCAGGTCGAATACATTTTGGGCCGAATACACCCGATACCGGCAAGCCGATCTGAGTTACTTCCCTTTGACCATAAGATGAAAGAGGGTGTTTATTCTTAAAACAAATAATTTTAATATAACTATATATTGCACTCTTTAATTGATCGTTGTGATGGGTCTGTTTGGAACAACAGACTTGTCTCGGTGGAAATATCTCTATAACGGTTAAAACCACTATTGTTTACATTTTTAATCCGTGGGAAAATCACATTCCAAAGTGATGACGTCATACGACCCATTTCCCTCTTAGTGTTTGTGACTACAACACTATTTTTGGTCATAACCCTTATTGTATATATATCATAGTTAACATACTTATTTGGTGGCATTCACTCTGTGATTGAAAGCTCAATTCCAGTATACGCAATACGACTGTTATGAAGCTCCTCCAACTTTGTTTCTGTCTATTTTTATCGTTAATATATTCCCCCGTCTGCAGACAATCTATAAAATCACAATCTACAGTCTTACAATACCAAGACACCTGCAATCAATATATTGTATGGGGTCAAAGTATATTTATTTACCTACCTGTACAGTTATTTTATTCCTGATGTAATTTTTAATCCATTTATTTACATTTTTTAGATCCATTATTTTAAACATCAACAAACACATTTCGTGAACAATCTATTTTTAGACCTATTTCTAGGTATACTCAACAAGAAATTTACAGAGTGTTCTCCCTTTGACCATACATTAATTTTATATTAGTCATTCAACAACTTTTTATACATGGGTACAAGCGGTGGAACACGGTAAGAACCCGGTATGAGGACGGTAAGAGGACGGTGGGCCGGTACGAAGCCGTTATTGAACCGTTTATGGGGCGGTGACGACGTGTTACCGTGTTCATACCGGCCTCATAGGGATGGATCAGTCGTCGCAAACAGTCAGCTTATGGTCGAACTGCGGCTTGAGGATCCCACGGCTTTCAAAAACTTTATGAGAACGCCTCCCGAGATGTACGATGAAATATTAACCCGTATAGAACATCAGCTCACAAAGCAACATGCGTCGTATCGGGAGACACTCGACCCTGCACTCGAGTTGGCTGTTTCGCTTAGGCACCTTGCCTCGGGTGCAAAGTACACCGAACTCCAACTACAGGTATGTCTGGCGCATCCCACCAAACACTATCTCCATAGTAGTCCGGGAAGTCTGCCAGGCAATCTGCGATGAATATATGGATAAAGTGATGACCCCTCCGACGACACCTGAAGAATGGCAAGCTATTGCAGAAGGATTTCTGAAGCGGTGGAACTTCCCACACACAATAGGCGCCCTGGACGGGAAGCATGTCGCCATCCGCTGCCAGGATCCCTGTATAATAATTACAAGGACTCATACTTTGGATTGGGCTTTTTTACCCTTGAAGTTATGGATCTGGTTAGAGGATCCTGCGGTTGCGGAAGCTTCCTTACATTACCCACCCCTTTGCCAACAGCTTTCGTTCCACGTTTAGGCATTAGTTAGGCTTTTTGAACATGAGGAGTACATGTACGTACAATTCGTAAACTGATGTGTGGCCGGACGGGTGAATTCCCAGCTTTTATATACGGTGTTTGACGTCAGCAAGGCGGCGAGAACGTTTAGCGAACGGTATGGGGGCGTTCCGGGCGGTAAGGGGCCGGTAGCCACACGGTGAGGACCAGGCGAGACCCGGCAAGAAAACGGCCAACACGGTGACACTGGCTGGTACGCGGACGCTATAAGCGGTAAGGACCCGGTATAGCGACGGTATGGAAACGTTGAGTGCACGGTTGAAAAAAAAAAAATGCGGCCGGAGAGATTAATCTCCGCTTGTCATTTAAATCAAACGGTATGGGTCCGTTGGGCTTAGCCGGTGCTATGTGACAGCGCCATAACATATATGTGTTGCACCAATTGCTCAAAATCTGATTTGAGGCAATCTAGATCTGTTATATCATTTTTTAATATAATACTCCTTGCGTCCATTTAACTGTCAATGTTTAAATCCTTTTCATAAAGCAGCTTTTATACTCCTTAGGAGAAGGAGTCAGTGGAATATGGCCTGCGGCATATGGGTGTCCCCGTATACGCGGGCATGCCTTTCATTGCGTGTCGGGGGAATGGCGATATCTGGGTCATTTGCGAAGGATATCCTCCCCGACATGTTCTGTTTGGGGTGGGCGCGGGTAGGGATATACATCTTGAGATGTGTATTGGGGCTTGTATATGCTTTTTCAGGAACTTGTCCAAGATTTGATGGTGATGAATGTTCTGATAAATTTTCATGAAGATCAGATGCAAAATATAGCCTGTAGAGTGTTAACAAGGCAATTGCTGACGACGCACGACAGACGGACGCCGGACAAAATGTGATCACAATAGCTCACTTTGCACTTCGTGCACAGGTGACCTAAAAACGCTTGCTGATACAATTTGCGTTGTTCTTAAGGATACACTGGTCACAATGAGCTTTGTCTCGATTTGCCACAATGTTTTGAATTTTGTGATTCAATATTTATACTTTCACTTCTAAAGATCTTCCACATTTTCTCAAGATGTTTCCAAAGCCATCTACTGCAAATTGATTGAGAGACGCTCAGGAACATTTGGGTATTTGCTAATAAACCCTAGAAGCTTCCGAAAATTACAGTTTCCTTTTTGACATAATTTCGTCTAGATGACCCCTTCGTGCATAAGTGTCACATAACGCCAAGGTTTGTTTTCCTGGATCAGCGTTCAATTGTATGTAGGATTGAAGATCAGGGCTCTGTGTTCGATTCCTCCCCAGCGATTTTGGTTGACTGCAGACACATTGTCTTTGACTTGTACAAGCAGTAACGAGTTACTGGACTGTGATATCCACGACGTCAGTCGATTTATATTATGTTTATCAATGTTTTCAAAAGGACGAAGATATTTTAATAACAATAACTCAATAATAGTGATAATGACAGTGATAAGTTGGGCTACTTTTCGAACAATGTTTCCATACTGTCCTATGATTTACGCCAGACTCTTTAGTACATCTTCATGTGATGCTCAAAGTTAGAGATCTGTTTTCGCCTGACACGATATTTATTCTTAATCCATGTTTAAACAAGAAAAACAAAACAAGTCAAAACTTTATAGGATAAAATAAAACATTTAATAATTGCATTGGTCTTTAAAAACATAGTTAACTGCATGCATACTACAATGATATAAAATAAGGAAAAATTAAATAACAGATGCAAATATATTTTTTCTTCTCTCTTTCTTTTAACAGAATGCAAATATATTTTCGCCCCCCCCCCCCCCCCACCCCACCAACGCGCGATCTCTCTTTCTCCCTCTCTCATTTAAGTGTAAAACACGAATTGAATTATCAAATATAAAAAATCAATCATCAAGTTTAAAGCGGAATATATTTCTCCCTGTTTATCTCTCTCTTTCTCTCTCTGACTGTCTGTCTGTCTGTCTCCCTCTATGTGTTTGTACATGCATGGGTGTCTGTCTCCCCCCTCCACCCCCCCCCCTATTTCTCTGTATGTGTTTGACCCCCCCCCCCCCCAACGCACGATCTCTCTTTTTTTCTCTCTCTCTCATTTAAGTGTAAAACACGAATTGAATTATCGAATATAAAAAATCAATCATCAAGTTTTAAGTGGATTATATTTAGTGAATTACACAAGGTAGGCTTGCTAATAAGTACAGTAAACCAGTTTAAACATGAACGAAATAGAAACATAAATGATCTGAATGACGCATGGAAACAGTTGCCGGATAAACACTGCTAGATAACTTTTATCAAAAGTGTTAAATATGTGAAACAAATATAGATCAAATCCTGAATTAATACAATTTAAATCATAAATAGAAATATATGAATTAACTAATTTAAAAAATAAATGATGGAAACCAAAAACCAATATTGATAAGATTTGTATCGACTGAGTGTACCAAACACGGCAGACTAAATAATGTGATCAAAGCAATGCATATTAACGAGGGAAGGTAATCTCGTGACTAGGTAACCATGGCAACAAAAGAACATTCATGAAACACGTTCATGTTATATAAGTGTTACTATGTAACAGTGTATACAATAACCAAGGATGGGATATTATAACACTCTGATTACAGTTACCAAGTGGCCATCAGTAGTGTACGGTTCATGACTGACATACAGTCTATCTCTGTATACACAAATAGCTAGGGGCCTCCCCGACTTTACCGACTCGAAATGTACGAGAGACTCGAAACTCTTTAAACGAGAATCGAGTCGGTAAACTTTGTCGGGACGCTGGGTACAAATATAAATATTATTGTTGTCTGGGTCTACACTGATCGCGTCTGGCCGTGACCCTTCTATTGTTTTGTGATAGACTACTTTTCCCTTATCGTTCATACAAAGTACTTTGTCGTTATACAAGTCAGTTAAATAGAACCTTCCAGGACAAACAGCGAGATCAGGACATACAGAGTGTAAATGAGTGTTTATGGTTTTTATCGTGACTCCGTCTGTGGACATCACGCATATAAACCAGGGACCATCATCATCACCGTACTCATCCTCACAGAGGTAAACAATCTGATCTCCACTAAAGTCTATAGAATGACAGTCTTTCTCCGTTTTTATAGATTTAGTGATTACGGCAGGATTTTGTGTTAAATTAATAAACAATATTCTACGTACCCATGGCAACGTAACAGCTAGCATACATTGTTTATTGGGCTTTGATGGGTTGGATACGGAAATATTAGTAGTCGAAATTATGCCCTGCTTAGTGGGTTCTCGTTTATCCCTTATTTCTGTTACACCCCAAGGTCGAGACCCAAACCGTATATAGCGTTGTAATATGTGCGAACCAATACTGAATACTTTAATACAATGATTAATATAATCACAAACCACCCACCTTGTGTCATCCAGTCCACATAATCCAGTTATCCAATAATCCTTACTTTTATCCAATTCATGTTTAACATTAACTCTATCGACCACAGAAACTTCCTCTCTATCTAACATTACCTTTCTCTCACTATCACTCTCATTCATCATTTCGTCCAGAAATCCCTCGATCTGTTCATCTCTCTCGTCACTCTTACTCTCTATCATACGATGGGATTTATCGTGCCTCTCATTACATCTACCACATACATACTGTTGACATATATAACACACAAATAAAGCAGAGATTTTACTTAAATCAAATAAAAAGCAAATGTCGCATGTTTGTTTATTCCACACTGGTTTTTCAGTTTGTAATGTCTCCTCTCTTATTTCATCGGATAAAAGTTCATAACCCATAACATCGGGTTCAACTTGACCGGACCTGTTTCTTTCAGCCATATCGGTAGGAGCCTGTGCCATTTTTCTGTAAAAGAAAGTGCATGTAATTAATTGACCATTTATGAAGAAAATGTAACATAATATTTCTGGGGAATACATTTAGTTACCAGTATATCTTATTCATGATCTTGGTCTTAACTAGTCTAATAGTTTTATTTGATATTCTTATTCAATGAGTTCATGATGTTGACCCTTCATACTTACTTTTAGATAACAGATAAGTGTAAAAATTGTAGTTAGGTGATACTGAAGTAACTGAATGACTGTTAACGGAATTTAACTTATTAATGTCGATTATGATAGTAATATATATGCCATGATGAAAGGAATGAACCCTTCGGTATTTATGACAAGTGTGGAAAAAGATCTGACTGTAAAACCCCTATCTGATCCATATTCACATTGCTTGTTAGACTTTTCTTGGACGTTTCAATAAGTAAGTTTCAACCAGTGTAGATCCAGAACAGATTAAGCGAAAATGCAGTTTTATTTGGGTGTACACCGACTGTATGGTTTTCCCTGAGCAAATATCATATTTGATATATATTCACACTGTTCATTAGAAGATGGATGTTTCCTTTAGTAAGTTGCAATTAGTGTGCAGAACCAGATCAGATAACATAAAAAAGTAGTTTGAGCTGGGTCTACAGTGAAGACAAATATCCTTTTGGTTGGCTTTGATCAAGGATCCTATTTCTACAACAATCACTCAGTCTACTGTTAACATATTCACAAATTATAATAACAAATCTTACCACTTTTTGGTCTGTTATCAATACACAATAAATAACCAAACTCGAAGACCACCACGATGTAGATTTACTGACTGGCTGAAAACATAGGAATAAAAGACAATTAAAGTTAAAATCACATGTTTTTCAGTATTTAATGGGGGAAATATATCATTTATATCCTGATTAACTCATTGTTTCACAGACAAACAGAGAATAATTAATTCATCAGATGTTTGTTCGGGGTTTACTCTTGTTTTTACTCTATATAGATCCAGACACCTTAAAATAGTGTATAAGTGAACTGTCAAAGAAACGGGGCTGGTAAGACATTGAACACTTTATATTTCTATGTATTCTGAATCATGTGTTATGAAACCATCATGCAACAATTAAAAACTAAAGGACTTTAAGTGTCTGACCTACCATGTTTATTGACATTTCTGATTTTAGGTTCAGATCACCCAGTCCCTTTATTAAGTCTTATCTGAAACAACTCAAGTTGGCTGAATGTCCTAACAAACTTGGGTAAGTAGTGTGTGAACTAGTTAGATCTTGATAAGACTGTGTGGATACACATAGTAATCTGGATCAACACTTTTGGCAAAGGCAAACGAGTTACTTATCTAGGGCACGGTCCCTATACAGATATTGTTGCTTAAAGCTATATTTTATGAAGAACATGCACACTTAGATCCATGATGTGTTTAATCTCGTGGTAAGTATCTTATAAAATTACCAATATCTTATAATCTATAGCAGTTAATGCTTTTAAAGTATTTAATAGAATGATTTATATCAAGAATTGCAAAATAAGAAGAAAAGGCGAATCATCACTATAATTGACTTACCCTCGATTCTTTTCTTTAGACACAATTACCCAAACACCAAACACAGATCACTGGTTTATTTGCAGACCTTCTGAAATAAAACAAATGACCGAGTGAATATTTTAATAAATGACAACAATGAAAGACTCAACGAATGAATATAAATATAAATACATGATATCTTTTGAATGAGCCGTGCTTTAAGACAATATACTACATGGTCATCTTAACCTGTTTTAACAAGCAATTACCAAAGATCCATTTGGATAGCCATACTATCTGAGCCGTGCTTTGTAGGACAATATACTGCATGGTCATCTTAACCTGTTTTAACAAGCAATAACCAAAAATCCATTTGGATTGCCATACTATCTGTGAGTATCTGATCAAACAATTCACTGTCTAACGGAGGCTTCAATCTTCAATCCTGATCGTCTCTCTGACTTACAAGGGATCAGTAAAAACCAGATCAAACTCCTAGGATGCGCAGGGTGATCAGGGTTTACACATTTAATGAATCCAATATTTGGTTTTCCTGAAAGGTTGCTAAAATTGAATGAATAAACTGAAGAATAAAAATATTAACATGCACTAAAACACAATACCTTATCAACTAAATAAACCAAGTAGATAAACGTGATTATTTCAAAACAATGAATCTGCAGTCCACACGTCTTGATGCTCGTCTCTTCATGTATTCTAAAAGAACGCTACGGTCAGGGTTTCAAAATGACGTCATTATTCTAATGACATCAGTAATGACGATTCATATCGTGCGCAAGTTTGTACTTTACTAGCCGTTCCCCGAGAAAACGAACATTATGGCCTCCGCGTTATGTATCGACCCAGATCAGCATGCACAGTCCGCGCAGGCTAATCCAGGCCGACACATTCCGTTTCAGGGGAAAGAGGTATAGAGTAATGACTCCTGAAGTAGAAAATTCACAGGAGGCGAAAAGTGTCTGCCCAGATTAGCCTGGGCGGCATGCTTAGACTGATCCGGGTCAATACTTTACGCAGAGTCTACAATGTTGGATTTCTCGTGGGACGGCTCATATATTGATCCTCTTAAACATTTCCAGGCTAATTATTCATAAACAATGTTAAAAACTTTGATCAGATTGCATATAAGTGCGGCTCATTGTGAGTTTCCTGTACACATAGCGAGGCTCAATAACAGTTCGATCTATATTATAGTCAACTATATGGCTACTGAATATCATATTCTTGTCTCCTTCTCAAGTGAAAACCACACTAGTTACTATTTAGCTTTCATTTGGAGACTCTGACCTCCCACTGAGGGTGCAGAGATGGCTACTTTTACGCTTCGCAAAGGAGCCCATTTTGTTCAAGAAGATTTTAAAACTTTCCACTATAAGAATTTGGTGAAAATTAACCTGCCCTTTATGGTAGTGTTATATATCAGCTGACACTCCTTGATCAAGTTTCCCCCTATATGCTGCATGTAAAACAGGTGAACCCAGAACCAATTTTAAACCAGTGGGCATTATTTGAACAATCATGGTGGAGGACCACAATGCACTGCTAATACACACCATATATCTAAGCTCTATGCATTTCTTTTTCAGACAAGAACATTTTCAAATTATCTCCTTATAAAACAGGTGATCCCCGGGGTGGGGTAAATTTTGTAATGTACATAACGTAGCTAAAGTACACCACTGTAAAACTGTATTCGGTCTGTAATGTACATAACGAGCTATAGTACACCACTGTAAAACTGTATTTGGTCTGTAATGTAATATATATATACTTGAGCTGTGATCTAGATACTGTCAAGATTATTTTTGGACGAGTGTAGATTGTCCTGCACAGTGACATCTATCCAATATGATCTCGGTGTATACTGTTAGTCAGAGGTAGTATGAAGTCTTTTGTTACCTAAACACCTAAATGCATATTAAATTGCAAACATGTGCAGACTGATCTGTTTTTTAACTACTCGTACAGCACTTTGGTTGGTTTTCGAAAATCTCAGCTCAGTTATACATCTATTGGTTGAATATCTACTGACACATAAAGCATTGCGTTGAATCCGCAATTTCGACCGATTCAAACGGATTTATTTCATATTCATGTATTATTCTTTGACTAGATTTTCATAACATTTTGGTCGGTTATATACATATATATTATTTTTCAATTTACGTTTCGCAGATGCTGATACATTTTATCCATACAGCATTGTATTACACCATTACAACGTAAAAACATTTTGATTGAAATCTTATAGAGGGATGAACAGGTACATGAATACTGCAGAATGCGAATATCTGTCACAATTAATTTCAGAGAGACACGAATTCTAAACACAATATATTACATCGAGACAAAATGGAAAGGAAAAAGAATGCACAGAAATGCGTATCTATCAATAGTTTAAAACAATCTCAGAGACAGTTTGTTAAGTCTAAAGCATACACTAAATCTTGTTGGATCATTGAAAGAAGGAATTATATCAAAATACATGTAGATAGATATCGATATAGCATATATCTTATAAGACGTAACGTCAAAAGGTGAGGCTAAAATGTGTAAAGCCACCCTGACACTGGCACGAATTTTGTCCCCGCAATGCCACGCAATGCGTCGTGGCAAGGCGTGCCATTTCGGTGCTACGCAGCGGAGCGTGAAGCCGTGTTTGCGGCCTGTTCGCGCACTGTACACGCATAAGTTACGCACTGTATACGCAATGCGCGGACAAAAATGGGCCGCATTGGCACACATTGACACGAAATGGCACTACTTGTTTACGCATAGGTTAAGTATTGTTCGCGCATTGTTCACGTCTACCGTACCGCATTGTCCCGCAGTGTCACGCAGTGTCACGCACGACACGCATAGTTCTCGCTGTCTTTCCGCAACGCAATGCATTGCCCCGACGACTTCGCGCATGCGTGAAGTCGTCGGGGAAATTTTTGGTCACGCTTTTGTCCCGCCCGGCGGCACGCTATATATATAGCGTGTAGTTTCACACCTAACTTCATTCCTCGACCCGCTGTGGACGATTGCACGCATTGACACGCACCGTCGGCAGTGTTTACGCCGACTTCGCGCAGTGTTCACGCATTGACACGCATTGATACACACCGTCAGCAGTGTTCGCGCCTACTTCGCGCAGTGTTCACGCATTGAAACGCATCGTCGGCAGTGTTCACGCATTGACACGCATTGATACACACCGTCGGCAGTGTTCGCGCCGAGTTCGCGCAGTGTTCACGCATTGACACGCACCGTCGGCAGTGTTCGCGCCGAGTTCGCGCAGTGTTCACGCATTGACACGCATTGATACGCACCGTCGGCAGTGTTCGCGCCGAGTAGGCACAGTTATCACGCATTGATACGCATTGACACGCACCGTCGGCAGTGTTCGCTCCGAGTTCGAGCAGTGTTCATGCATTGAAACGCATTGACACGCACCGTCGGCAGTGTTCGCGCAGAGTTCGCGCAGTGTTCACGCATTGACACGCATTGATACGCACCGTCGGCAGTGTTCGAGCCGAGTTCGCACAGTGTTCACGCATTGACACGCACCGTCGGCAGTGTTCGCGCCGATTTCGCGCAGTGTTCACGCATTGACACGCACCGTCGGCAGTGTTCGCGCCGAGTTCGCGCAGTGTTCACGCATTGATACGCATTGACACGCACCGTCGGCAGTGTTCGCGCCGAGTTCGCGCAGTGTTCACGCATTGACACGCATTGATACGCACCGTCGGCAGTGTTCGCGCCGAGTTCGCGCAGTGTTCACGCATGGTTCACGCACATGGTACGAACATTTATGCGTGCCGAATTATTGACAATTTCAACATTCTCTCTACGTCATGGCACGCACCCCCGCACCCTTCACACACTCCTCACGCTCGTTCACGAAGACTTCAATCATTGGCACGACGAATTGCGTTGCATTGCGGGGACAAAATTCGTGCAATTATCAGGTTGGCTTAACGCTTATTTAAAATGACGTAAACTTGACGTTCATTTAAGAATCAAGTAAAGATAACGTTAACGTAGTAATTACTTGTTTTAAGTCGCAGTTATATCCGAATTGAAATCTAAACAATTTCGTCATAAGTTTCGATTTAAGCTTTAGATAACAGATAAATGTTCATTTCATATATATATATATATATATATATATATATATATATATATATATATATATATATATGCAATACACGCAAACAGCGACAAACAAGTGTAAGTTACAAAATTGAAATCATACAAGAACAAGAGTGATTTTGACTTTCCCTATGATTTTGCTGTTGTTGCAATTCTTTTTCAGCCAAGTCTTTTTACTTCTGTCTTTGTTTTCGTTTCATGGTGACTCAGGGTTTCTGGGAATAAATTATTTTGCATTTCGCTTTGTTGAAATATTAAAAGAAATTTCTACCTTCGTCTGCCGCTGTTTTCAAAGGTTTTTTTTTAAATTAGAGGTTACACTACTTTTTTCTTCATATTTGATGAGCCTGAAATGATGTTGAAACAAATCCTTTCAATTTGTCCACCTAATTGACCAGTCTTTACTCAATTGTATAATGCAAAAGAACTAATATTTTGCATGACGTTCTGACGCTGATTTTAACGTAAGGGGACATTTTTAAGACTAATAAAAATAAAATACATTTCATGTTTTTCAATAAAAAACCCTGAAAAATCTCCTTAAAGATAGCTTAATTGTTAAATAAAGTTGAAAACATTGTGGTCAAAGGAGAAATTGCTCATCATGAGCAATTTCGCAGTTGGCCACAATGTTTTCAAAAGTCACCTGCTGCTATTGCGTCAAAATGCGTCTGCAGGTGGGAAAGGGTTAAAAGGCATGACCACATTCATACATTGCTTATTTAGCCTATCAGAGGCAGAAGGCCGACGTTAATCTCAATATCGACAAAAAAGAGGAATCATACCGGAAATCAAAAACCTAACCCCATAATCGATAACGAGTAAAGTACCGACTGCAATATATCTAGTCGGCTCTTCAACGTTTGAAGAACAGCATAATTGACAAATGTGTTTATACAATCAATACAGGTATTTGACCGAATACAGAACAATGCATTTATAATTAAGATAAGAATTACGCGTAATTAAATGCCTCGCTGTCCACCTCTACTTGGGAATAAATTATTTTGCATTTCGCTTTGTTGAAATATTAAAAGTAATATCTCCATTCGTCTGCCGCTGTTTTTAAAGGTTTTTTTTAAAATGAGAGGTTACGCTACTTTTTCCTTCATATTTGATGATCCTGAAATGATGTTGAAACAAATCTTTTCAATTTTGTAATTCAGAAAAGTCCACCAAATTGACCAGTTTTTACTCAATTGTATAATGCAAAAGAACTCATAAGTTGCATGACGTTCTGACGCTGATTTTAACGTAAGGGGACATTTTTAAGACTAATGAAAAAAAATAAAAATACATTTCATGTTTTTTAAATATTTTTTTCATTTTAATAATTTAAAGTGAAACATATTTTTATAAGAAAATGCTTACCAGTTTTTTAATACCTGTCCCATTCACTAGAGTAACATGAATGTATCGGTATGAGATAAATTCAGATATTAGTTATTAATATATCAGTTACACTGGTAACGTATTTTTGTCATAAAAAATGTAAGTGTCACTAATTTTATTTTTTCTCTTTATCGGCCTCCATGTTGTTTAAGTCAACTGTAAATGGTTGAAAATGTCGCTAAATCCTTCCTGTAGTCTGCCGAGGAAACATACGTAATTTTACGCTTAATCAAAGATAATTTACGTTTTTAAGACTGTTTTGTAGTTTTCGTCGCAAATTTGTGTTACACTTCATCTTCATTTGTTCATGGAAAATGGCCAGTAAAATGATGTGTTAATTAGGGGTTTTTCTTAATTATTGTATCTGAAGCATATACATGTAGAAAGATGCGCATTTCATTTCTAAATGTAAGTGTATGAAACGTATTGTATTTGATAGAGTAATAAGGAAAATATGCAAACAAGTATTCAAGCATGTTTGGCGATTTTTTGGTTTGCCTGACCTTTTTACGATACGTCTAACTAAGCTTAAGCGCTTGTATTTGTTGGAAAAGCTGAACACTTCTTTTGGATTAATTAATAGGGAGAGATGAACCTGCTTTTAACAGTATGTCGCTCTTCATTTTATTGATGCACACTACGTTTATAAACATGATCAAACACCGTGTAAATATGCGAGTTTACACAAACGGAAGTACGTCACACTTTGAGCGATGATTGCGTTATTTCATATGCGATGTTACTATCACTGATTTCTCATGGAGCGGCCCAAACAGTGTCCAGAAGGCTGGCCATTAATATCTAATAAGGAGAGCTAACATTTGAAAAACCCTAGCCCCTGTCTAATTCACGATTGTTGACCTGTGTCCAATTCCAGAAAACTTACTTTGCGTTGAGTAATTCTTTTAAAAATACTTAACAGCATGTAACGATTTATATGAACTTAGTAAATTACTTAAACATTCCACCATTCATGTTTTACAAAATTTTAGAAAAAACTATAATGATGAAATTTGCTTTTAAGTATTTTTAAAAGTCTTAAATAGCGCTAAGCACGTTTGGTGGAATTGGAGCCTAGTCTCACATTGCCTACCATTTTCACCCATAAAATCTTATCTTAAAACTAACAAGTGGCAAAGAGAGAAGTCACCGTTATAAATAACGCTTCAGATTGAACACTTTTTATATTTAATCATTATTTGTTTGAGGGAAATCATATATTTCTTGAATGGCCGTATGGTGAAAAGGGAAATCAAAGATTAGATTACATATATGTGTATCGGAGCCTTAATCTATTTAAAAATCTCGAAATTCGATGTTCGTGTGGTGTTTGCTATCTGCTTACCACTTAAACCAGTATAGATCTGTAACAGAATTAGTGTTGGAAAACAGACGCTGGTCCATTTAGATTGTGTTTAATTAATGAAAATAGGTACACCGTCCTCATGTACAGTATGTTAGTTATATCTCGGTAGTCAGCCCACCTATCATTTAAATTATCATACCAGTACATCGCTTTACATGGTTAACCCTTTCCCACATACAACAAATATGTGGAAGACTTTGAAATCAGAGTTACCAAAAACAGAAAAATCTCCTTAAAGATAGCTTAATTGTTAAATAAAGTTGAAAATATTGTGGTCCCGGGAGAAAACCAACACCGTGGACTCTGCGTAAAGTATCGACCCGGATCAGCATAAGCATACCGCACAGGCTTACCCGGATAGACACTTTTCGCCTCCTGTGGATTTTCTGTTTCAGGGATCATTACTCTTTACCTCAATCCCCCTGAGACGGAATGTGTCGGCCTGGATCAGTCTGCGCGGACAGCGCAGGCTGATCTGGTCGATACATTTCGCAGAAGCCATAATGTTGATTTTCTCGCGGGACGGCTCATATATATTTAAAGCATCACCTACTGACAAAGGGCTAGTAATGAAACACTTAGCAAATACAGAATAATCCGTTTTAGAGGACATGAAATTCGCTATTGAACGCATAAATTAGTAAAGAAATGACATCGCTCGATCGGTCCTTAATGTTGTGACTGCTTTATATAACGGAGAAATGTTAAAAATAACAGATGATGAAACTTATTTGTACCTTTATTTCTAAGCTCGAGATACTTAATATTTCCAGAGACATATAAACTTTTACATGTCTCTGATATTTCTGAGGCAGAGAGAGTTGGTGTTACTCTTTCGTGCGGCAATACGATCGGTCGGTGATCTTCTCTTTGATTGAAATATAAAAAAAAAAACAAGACATCACACACAATTATTCCGGGAAAACAGACTATGGCCCGAACAACTGTTGTTAATATATAATCAGAATTTAGAAAAATAATACAATAGACGTATTATGCATATTTCTGAATCCTTGCATTTGGAAATATTCAAAAATGTAACCTTCTAAATAATTAGTACACAAATTGCAGTATACGACCACATTCAACCATTTGTGCATGTGTGTAATTAAAAAAAATGATATGTAGCGTTATAGTGGTATTTATTTTTGTAATGGAATTTTTCCAGTTTTCCTTTGCTCGACGATAAGTTGGAGTTATGAAATTGAATTCATTAAAAACTGTCAAAAAAATAAGACAACTATATATATGCGCAAAAACTAAATAAGTAATGAAACGGAATGTACAGCTACGCCATGCGGAATTAAAATGAAACCAATTATAATTAACGAGACGCGACTGATTTTGACGTTTAAACAAACGAAGGTAGCAACAACGTGCGCAATGTCAATGAAGGACAGAACAGAAGATACATGTTCAACATACTGCAACGTTACTTTGGACACAAGTTGCAATAAATGACCTCTTTTAGCTAGCATAAACTTAGTGTTTAAGATGAGCTAATGTGATCAACATGTGGCAGTCAGCTTACACCTTACATGCTAACCAACATTTCCACTTATAGCACTGTGTGAACTAAACTTCAAAGGAATGTTTCTAGTACGAAAGTGTTCAAATAATTCGATTCGATACTGAACTCATGGTTTATATTGTATCACAAATGGAGAAAGCACCCAATCTTTTTCCTCTAAAACTATATTATTCTTTACTCAAATGTTCTTTTCATGAGTAATCAAAATATGTTAATAGGTTATAACACATGATCCGCAGGGATGGGGCCTGTTATCACTATATGCCTATAAGGCAAACGTGTGAAATAATGATAAGGTTTCAAAGTAGGTTTCGGGTGGTTGTGGTTACCCTCTCAGTCTTTGTTCTAGCAAATTTAATTTTTAAAAAAGAAAACACGACCCCTATGGGATGGGGATTGTTTAAATTAAGTGCACATACTCTCAACCTTTAAACCTTTTGAAACTAGGGGGCTTATTTCAAAGTAAGTTCATAAACATATAAATGCTCTTTACAAAGCCCCCTAACAACGCTTTTCGAAAAAGTTTGATCAGTCAAAAAGCATTGCCGCTGTGGTAGAGCTTGGTTCAATTTATATGCGTATAGTGCAAACAGTCTTTTAAAACAAGTTACTCTGAAACTAGATCTACAGACTTCATTCAAATTAGTCTAAGACAAATGTACCATTAAATAAGTATGCTGCAGATTTGTTGTTTGTGAGAATGTGATAAATATCATGGATCAGAATACTGTATTGTCCTGTAAACATGAATACTCATGTGAGCGATCCATTACATCATAGATAAACTTCTTTTTAGAGGGTTCGCAAACATTAGAGGCAGATTTATATTCGACAGAAATAGTTTAAAAAAATAAGATAAGTGAACACGGCAAAATATATATATGCAATGTGTCTTTTCAAAACAAAACAATAAAACAGAATTGGATTATTTTTTAACTCAGTCTTTGCAGTACATACCGCCAAAGCCTTACAGATTATGATGTCAACTTTATTATTAAACAGTAAATACGAAAGGGGAGAAAAACCCGTTTTGAATAACATTCTTGGAAACGGAGAGAGTGTGCGTCATATAAGTAATTGATTAAAATATCCCACGTACGATTGAACATGCTTATATAGAACAGAACACAACTTTTATTTGGACTTAAACAAAATGTTTCTCGTCCATACATGATTACCAGTTATTTTCAGGTCATGATAATAAAAACATCTATATTACATTAAATCATACACAAATATATAAATATATAAACATGTACATACATACATACACATATACATACATTTATACAAACCCCCCACACACATATATACAAACAAATACTAATACTGATAATTATATTAGTATTGCTCATTATACAACACACATTTATTTACAGAATTTGTAAGTGCAAGAGAGAATAATTAAACATTTCATGTATATAAGTAGTTTCTTCTTATCACAAGAGCGCATTTAATATAACTGATCAGGTTATTGATCGTTGACTTGTCCGTAGAACATAACAATTCACACAGTTTGTGTACACTAGGTATATCAATGAAATGGTTACTTAAATATATTTTTCTAATTACTTTATATACATGTACATTACAGTAAGAACAAGACGAATGTTTGATGCAAAGCGTCTAAGAGAAGCCGCAATATTTCGTTGCACATGTAGAAATAAGAAAAAAAGAACATTTAAATCGACAAACATTATAACAATTTAAACTGTAGTCAGTAATGCTGATATCGGTAGAAGATATATATGTAACCTGGCAGGGTCAGTGTTTTATTGATTGATTGGGGTTTAACGCCGTTTTTAACAATTTCTCAGTTATATCACGGCGGCCAGTTCACCTACTCATGCATTTCCTGGTTTTCTCACACCAGTACTCCAAACAACAATCTTCCTAAGCAGGTCAGTGTTTTAAGTGAATGAGATGATTAAGAGTTAAACTGATCATGGAAAGTGACTTAAAAAATACTACAGATAAATGGACAAGAGGATATGATAAATTTCAATTTGTACCAAAAACTATTCTATGTTTTGTCAAATAATGCTGACACACAGAACATCTGTTTTTGGTTGATAGTGGCTAAGGGTTTAACCATTTCCCACATAAAGCAAATCTGCAGCAGATGACTTTGACATTATTAAGTACAAAATATAAAAAATATATCTCTGTAAATGATCGTATGATAATTGAAAAGTGTTGACATTATTATAACAAATGTAGATATTGCTCAATATGAGCAATTTCTCCTTTTACCACAACGATTTCAATGATGTTTAACTTGACAGAATTTGAAATAATAAAGTGCAAAACAAAGAAAAACTCCATCAATGATAGTAAGAGTTTAAATTATTGTGGCAAATGGAGCAATTGAAAATCAAAGTGGACAACAATAACGTGAACTCTTGTCGTGATTAGCATTCAGAAATTATTGCCGTATGTGGGAAAGGGTTAATTGTCCAAAACTGTCCATTATGTCTTATTTGCATCTCATTCTTTTTATTTTAATTATGAGATATATAATATATTATGATTATCGGTATACCGACCAATTAATTTGGATTATCCACACATAAGTTAACACATTCGGAAAATCTATTACACTCTAGTGTCTTATTTGCATCTCATTCCTTTTTATTTTAATTATGAGATATATAATATATTATGATTATCGGTATACCCACCAATTAATTTGGATTATCCACACATAAGTTAACACATTCGGAAAATCTATTACACTCTAGTGTCTTATTTGCATCTCATTCCTTTTTATTTTAATTATGAGATATATAATATATTATGATTATCGGTATACCCACCAATTAATTTGGATTATCCACACATAAGTTAACACATTCGGAAAATCTATTACACTCTAGTGTCTTATTTGCATCTCATTCCTTTTTATTTTAATTATGAGATATATAATATATTATGATTATCGGTATACCCACCAATTAATTTGGATTATCCACACATAAGTTAACACATTCGGAAAATCTATTACACTCTAGTGTCCCAAGTTTGTCGTGTGAAGGATTTGTACCACACCATACGAAAAGGGGGAAAACCTTGCGAGGCAGAGATCAGTCTGATCATGAATTGTTGTCTTTGCTTTTTAGTCGTGAATCGCACTGTAAGCCTCTTGAGACGATTCCAAAAACCTACCACACAAACATGCAAATTGATCTTATTATGCAATTAACACTAAAACTATCAAAATGCGGAATTTGTGCTGACGCGGTTCTTTTGAGTCTAATCCCACGCGCTATATATGACGTAGCCATTTCTCATATAGGCTCTCCCAAATTTCGGTGTTAAAATCTGTGACCTTTTGTGTTTGTGAAATTGGACGATTTCATTTGGATTATAAGGGATTTTTATGCAGGTTTGTGCGAGATATTCGGATTATAAGGGATTTCTATGCAGATTTGTGAGAAATTATTTTACAATTTATTCTTTAACAAACAAATTAATCTTTTGAAAGTTTGGTCAAATATAAAAAAAATGAATTTACCCTTTTATTGAACACGTCGACCAGACGCGTTTGTAGCAGACGACTTTTGAAAAAACATCGTGACTAAAGGAGACATTGCTCAAAATTAGCAATTTCTCCATTTGTCATAATGTTTTCAACTGTTTTCAATGATTATACTTTATAGAATTTTCTAATTTCTGATGTTTTTTTACACATGTCAAGGTCGGTTTTTGTTTACCTTCCATGGTCACGCGATGTACGAATTGTCGGTTGGCTCATATTATACTGAACATGAAAGTCAGATTTTTAAAAACAAAGCAAATGAAAAGTTAGGATGATTGAAACATTGAGATGCCATCTATGTGAAATTAGGAACAAAATGAAAATCTATAAATAGACTATAGATGAATGTATGGTTTAATTGAGATTGGTTTTAAACGCGTTGGTGAATACGATCTAAATCTAAATTATCGGGAATCCTAAAAGTTAACTTAATATTAAGATTCAGCTTTAGTCAACAGTCTAAATTGAAAAGTTTGGTGAATACGGGCCGTGGCTTTTTCATCTAATTACTGCGTAATTACATTTAGTGCGAACCTCTTTGTTTTTTATGGTTCCCGGTTTAACATACTATCGAACGCATGAGGCAGGTAACCAATTCAGTAGATACAGTATGAATTTCGCTTAAATAAAAATGTACATACATTCAACTAATATACTGGCCTTTGTCTTTTGTTTTAGGATGTTTTAACAGTCATTACCTTAAATTAATGTACTTAGTAAGGACAAAGAGAAATCACGATATGTAGTCACCATGGCAGGTCTAAATATTCTCCTTGTCCGAAATTTCTAAGCATCCCTACAGGAAGCCGCCGCCGCCTCCTGGCGGCTTCCAATAAAATGAAATTCATCTTCTATGTCGCCATTATTACATATTTAACAAAGTCGTTGGTTTCTCCCCATCCTGCCTGTCCCATATCGACCAGTATGTATGTGTAGATTATGAGCAGATAGGCGAATTTGCACAATTACTTTCCTGTCTGATTTCAAACTTATCAAATCTAAGTAGTGCTCGTATATGTGACCGTCCGTGCGATAAGGTTAACGTTTGGTTTTGTGAAGAGTGTAGATTCAGATCAGCCAGTGCATCGGCACAGTCTGTTAAATATCTACTCTGTTCAAATATTACTTACACAAGGGTAATATAAGTTTTTGTCAAATTGTATAGATAATGATAAGATGTAAAGGCGATCCGAACCTACACTGCTCAGAAATGCAAACGTGTACCTTTTCCCGTGAAAACAAGTTTAAGAAATATTATGTGAAAGTCATTTACATAGAATACTCTTCAATAAAAGTATTTTAGACTAAGATGTTTTACAAAAACGTGAAAAGTGAAGTCGCAATATAAACTGAAACATTCCCTTAACAGTTCGCTGCATTTCGAATTGTATATATTTTACAAATACATGAAAAGTGAAGTCTTAATAGTTAGCTGCCCTGCCAAATGTATATATTTACAAACAAGAGAAAGTTGATGCAAGGCATCAATGTCGCCGGAAAAGACTACATTGATTTATTTATGTATTCTTGACTTTCCTTAGTCTATTCAAACATTAGAAACGTTGAAATGAAAACATTTACTTATAAATTTTATATTCATACCTACATTAGGGTATCTATAAAAAATTAACGAAATGTGTACACATTTATCTTGGCTTAAATTTAATTTTGCTGTTGTTATTTATTTAACTAATAGTATTCATTCATATAATTTCAATGTTTGTCAATCTTATTCGAATCACAAGGTAAATATCCTGGTATTGCTTTAAAGGGAGGTAATTTGAAGAAAACAAAAGTCTTCAAAAGGAGAAATATATCGGCATTACCGTCTACAGTTTAAATTGTTCTATTGTTTGTGGATTTAAAAATGTTCTTTTTTTCTTATTTCTACATGTACAACGAAATATTGCGGCTTCTCTTTGACGCTTTGCGTCAAACATTCGTCTTGTACTTGTCTAAAATAAAATAATATCACTCGCTTTTTCATATCGAAATGCGCATGCGCGAAAATCGATGTTAAAGGTCACGAACCTACACAACAGAATAGGGTCTATATTTAGCTTAGAAACAGTTCCTACTTTAGATATTCATGGATTAACATTATTAAATGAATTCTACACAAATCAAGACATCTCTTTGAACATGAAAACAACATTTAGTAAGTTAAAATTGCTATTAAAAGGAGAATCCGAAATTGACCTCAATGATGACACATAAGAGTCTGCATTAGGGGGTGTTGGTTCACGTCTTGAAGGGACCACTTTTGTCTTCGTAAATAAGACAAAAAACTTAAATGCGAGTGAAATAAAAAAAAATGCAAACATTAAAAAATCGGAATATTTATTTCATTTTAGATGTGTCATTTATTAGTGTTCGTAAACAACCACAATTGTAATATGTTCAAATCATCTAGATTTGTTTCTTTCTAATAATAAGCCGCCCTCCCATGTGATTTCCGAAAAGCTATTAAAAATAGAAGTCGCGGGCTTCTGCCCGGCGACTAATAAGTGAAAAGGGAAGTCGCAGTATTAAATGTAACATTTCCTTAAAATTTTGCCTCTTTTCAATTGTATATATTTACAAAAACGTGAAAAGTGAAGTCGCAATATAAACTGAAATAAATATTTCCTTAACAGTTTGCTGCATTTCGAATTGTATATATTTTACAAATACATGAAAAGTGAAGTGTTAAAAGTTAGCTGCCCTGCCAAATGTATATATTTACAAATACGTGAAAAGGGAAGTCGCAATATTACATGTAACATTTCCTTAAAATTTAGCTCCTTTCCAATTGTATATATTTACAAATACGTGAAGTCTTAAAAGTTAGCTAACTTTCCAATTGTGTATATTTACAAATGCGTAAAAAGTGAAGTCTTAAAAGTTAGTTGCCTTTCAAATTGTACGTGAAAAGTGAAGTCGCAATATGAAATGTAGCATCTCTTTAACAGTTAACTGCAGAAGTCGCAAGTTCGATGCCTTTCCTAAATGGTATTCGAACAAAATGTAACTGGATAAAATGCAACGAATGATAAGCAACATAATTTTGCCCTGATAGCAATATTAAATATAACATAATATAACATGTCCTTAACAATTAACTGCCATCTATTGTATATGTATTTATATTTACATATACGTGAAAGTGGTGTCGCAATATTAAATATAACATTATATAACATGTTCTTAACAGTTACTCACTAT
Organism: Serripes groenlandicus; assembly: GCA_031761405.1. Lineage (NCBI taxonomy): Eukaryota > Metazoa > Mollusca > Bivalvia > Cardiida > Cardiidae > Serripes > Serripes groenlandicus. The sequence goes on along the minus strand of JASEVX010000308.1, from coordinate 112,115 downwards.
ACATCACATCACATATCTTTACATCAAGGTTTGCAAAGCTATTTCCCCCCTAAAATTATAGTTAGTATGTTAGCTTCGGTCGGTATCATTGGATAAACCAGGAAAACAATATAATGTTCAAACTAAAGGTCAAAAGTACTTTTACTAAAATAACTTACCGAATTCTCGAAGTTCACCCTTCAATCTTCTATCCTTTTTGCGCACCACTCTTTCCCCGTAATATAATATGTTAGATACGTCCGAACTGTATGTAAGCCAAAAGCGTTATGCCGGGCCCAAACGACTATGCAGTCTTGACAAACAACAATCACGTGATATTGCGCATATGATAGGCGGTTATAACCTTATAAGGTAAGTTATTACCTTATAAGGTAATGATAAAATGTACAAATATCCAGTGCTATAATTAGAAGTAACCCGATATGGTATGTTAGGATCGTCTGCTCTGAAAACGTATCAAAACAACTGTTTGTTCAAGTTTGAATACATCCTTTACCACAAACTTTTTCATTATATTTTACTGATGTTTTCAACAATAGTTCAGTCACATACAGTTAAGACCAGCATGAAAAAACCACTTTGATTGTATTGTGATTGGAGCATTAAATGGTTGCAACACATTTATCCATATTTCATTGACGAAATTTATCTATCGATTTTTGGGCCTATTTTATTTACAAAGTCATTTGTTAACATCAAACATTGATTCATATGGCAGTTACAGACACATATGGTATGAACATCAATATATGTTCATTTTGAAGAAAAGAGTATATAACAAGCATATTCGATAGAGCAATCCGGCGAGTGAGAAGTACGGCGCTCGTTGAAACCACTAAAAACATCGATCAAAACGACAATTTCATTTCGGAAAAGTGAGCAAGATACGGGATACGATACCAAGAATTTCAACAAACAAAAGATTTGATGAATGAATTAAAATGATGATTTTAAAATTCATTTTCTGCAGAGTTGTCAGAAAGCCCCTGTTTGTGGGAAAGGGTAAAGAGATGTGTGTATTACATACTTGTCGAAGCATTATTGAGAAACTTAATGTTTTAAAACAGTGAAATTATCTAGTGATACTTTTCACTATATATATTTTTCTTTACATAGTCTCCTACACTGCATTGAAAATGTGAAATATCTCCATATATGACAGTTTAATTATTAAATAAAAAAGCATTATGGAATAGTTTTCAAAGGTTATCTATTGCAGATGTGTCAATATGTACCTTCAAGTGATTTTTGCAAAGTCCACTGTTGAAGAAAAGGAGTATATTTATTTATTTATTTATTTATTGGGGTTTTACGCCGCTTCAACAATGTTTCAGTTAGATCACGGCGACAGTTCACTTATTCATGATCCCTGAGTAAACAAACCAGTATTAGGCTAGAAAAGGTGCCTTGCCCAAGGGCACTCCACCATGACCGTAGTGCCGCGACTGGGGCTCGAACCCGGAACACCCGGTTTCGAAATCCCCGACGCTAACCACTCGACCACAGCGGTTTCCTAAAAGAAGTATATGGGAACAGCTTTAAACAAGACAAAAATAGAACAACTAAAACAAACAGATATCTTCCGTATCAACATATCGAGGGCTTGGCGTGAAATGGTTGTAACTAAAAATCTATTTTGAAAACCCTGGTTTAGGGGCAATTTTGACCCCTTTGTAAAAAATGCAAATTAAGGTGCCGTTGCTCAGAACGAGCAATGGCACCTACATTTCCATTGTTTTCCAAGAAAAATGATTTAACATATTAAAAGACTTTATGGCGTGGTGATTAACCTTGGTAAAAAATACCAATTTTAGTTACAACTGTTTCACGCTAAGCCCTCGCTATCTATAAGAGCTAATTTGGCTTTTTAAAGCATATCTTCATCGGCTACAACTTTGTCGTGAAGTAAAGAATTTACCTTGTATGACTGAAAGGATTGTAAATGTCATTTTTGATATATCAAGGATATAATTATGTGTCATGAGCGATAGACACTATCTGAAAAGAAGAAATTGTAGAATTTCAGCAAAATTATATTTTTTACCACAATGTTACAATATCTTTCTTTACCGGCTTTCTTCTTTTAACCCATTACTTCACACGACTTTTCAAAGGTCGTCTGCTTTTATAATCATCAGACAAACAATTTCAATTATCTAGAGAACTGAAAAATTTATATCGCTAAAGAGTTGAAAATATTGCAATAAAATGTGAAATTGCTTGTTTTGAGCAATTTCACCTTTTATTGCAATGTTTTAAAAAGTCATGTGCAATGGCAGGTGTCAAATGTCGTCTGTGTGAAGTAATGGGTTAACCAAACGCATGCAGTTAACTCTGCATTTTTGTTGAAAAGGGATAGGCAATATATTCACTTCTCAATAAGCTATTTAGCTAAAATTGGTAAGTTATACATAAAGTCAATCCACCTTAAATACGATTTGTATTCAACATGCGATCTATGTAATATAGACGCCTCGTATTTCAGACTGCCATATTAAATCAAACACTATAATACAGACTTCACAAACAAACCGATATAACGCCGCAAAGATGACTCCATATATCTTGGAGACCGGGCGGTCTTGTCTTTATATGCCAAGCCCGGTATCTCAGTCGGTTGCGATGCGGGCTTCAATACAGTGGTTGTGAGTTCGAACCCCAGCTCGGCCAACATTCTTTCCGACGTTTGACAAAAGTCACTGTGACAAGCGTCATCCACCAATGGACTTAAAGTCGTAGGCGTTACCATAGTGCGGCCCCTTTATCAACGGGCGTATTAAAAGTGGGATGAACACGCTTGCTAGAATTATAGTCAGCGTGCACTTTACACCTGTGCATCTGCTGAATACAAGCTATCAACACGTTAAGTTTGAAATGAATACATTTGAAAATAATCGAGAAATATGCTGAACAAGAAATCATGAAACAAAGAGATAACTCTTAAAATAGGCATATTGGAATGATTACAATCTTCTAACAACTCCAACAAAAGGCGTGCTATCGTTATTGTTCGTGTGCATTACACTTGATTGCGCTTGAAGTCAACATGTATATGAGCCGTTCCAGGAGAAAACCAACACTATGGACTGCATAATGTATCGACATATATATGTTCTCTATTATATGAGTTAGACAATTTCAATATACTCTCTTTGAACACTAATGAACATAGAAATGCACTTTCTTGAGCATACAAAGTCTTCTGAAATTTCTTCATAGTTTATTTGTACACAAAATGCATACAAACATAGAAACATAGAAACACATTTTCTTGAGCACACAATACAAAATAAGACGTCCGTGACATTTCTATATAGGTGTTTTTTCTAGCATACAAACATACGAACATTGAGACTTGAATGAAAGCTTGAATGTTCCCTACTTGCTGCTCTTTAATTTCAAATGTATACGAGGCGTGTTTCACAAAGAAATTTCACAAAGAAATAATTACGGATGCATTCTACTGGCTAGTATTTGTCTTTTTCTGATGACAACATTATTACAGCGCACCGAGTTAACTTTAGCATACCATATTTGATACCGCCTGTTTTTATAACTAAAATTGACAAGACCCATGTCGGTTTTAAAGCAAACCTTCTGCTCAGTCTGGATTACTTGACCCTACCACTTTGTTACGGCACTTTTTGAATATAAAGTACGCGGAGAACCAGACTAAACTTCTGTTCAGTGTCCATAACTACAGTGTAGGTTTCGTAGCCGGTGCAAGTTTCGCTGCGGGCATGTACTTCTGTTTGTAATGCAAAGTACAGATATAGAGATTGGACCTAGTTTGTGTTTAGATTTACCATTCAGATTGACATGCAAGGATAATTTAAAAGCTAATCTGCATTAGGTACATGTATAGCAAATACCTTGATAAGTGATAACTTAAAAGAATGTTCTTATTGCGCGGGTTCCTCAGCACCAGTGCATATATTTGTTGTGAAAAAACTGTCACTGGTGCAATGGGCTTACGCATGCGCCGTGTTAATTGTCTTGATCGCGCATGCGCCGTATTTTACCGTCAGCTCTCGGATATTTCCGTAGCAGTTCTTCACTAGACTGGTCCTCGTTCGAGTTTGCGATAGAAAATTAAGATTAGTGAACCAGTCTATTTATATGCGAGTAGTTTTTTTATAATTAAAATGTAAATTAAAACCATAGGGTAACGTGTACCGGTGTTAAGCAATCGCGGGTCACCCATCCAGGCACTAACCGCGATGAACGTTGCTTAACTTTACGAAAAGGTCAACCATTCTACCAACGTCGCTATAAAAGCAAGCTTCCACTTTTAACATAACCTGAACCTTTTCGTTTGAACTTTTGTTTCTATTAGCTTTCTTTATCTCTTTTTCGCAACGCTTACTAACATTCTTGTAGCTTGACGCGCAACTGTCTAGATCCCCACTAGGGGTTTGACATTAGAGGCAGATACATAGATAGCCCCTCGAGTTATGAGGCGACGAAGAAGTCACATGCTTTCAATTTTATAGTGATCTATAAAAGCCGACCGCATCAAATTTGCAACAAGTTTCGATCTAAGCCAATCTGGGAATGAATACTTAAGTATAGAGGAAGAATGCAGTTAACATTAAATATAATTATATAACATGAATGCATTTTGTTTTACATCAGCTTTCAATTCAACAGGTCAATACCTCGAAGAAATGTATCGATTCATTTCAGCGGTCCTGTAAATTGACCGATTTTTTGTTTGCTATTCGCAAACACAGGACTGATATACAGTGACTGCGTCGTGCATAACAAAACAAATGATGGGCGACTTTCAAGACAACACTCTTTCCTTTCCAATGTTGGCCATTTATACTGGCGCATTTACCATATACAACAGCACTGCAGCAGCGACTTAAAATTACAGATAAGAAAAATATGAAAACTCGTGTATAAATGAAACTGTTTTTTATAGAATAGAGATGAGATGTTTCAAAAGAAAAAGATGATCATTATGAATGAATTCTCTTTTTGTCACAATGTTTTCAAAAGTCGTCTGCAGCAGATAAACAACTCGAGACAAGAGGCATTTAAGAAGTCACATTCTTTCTTCTTCAGCCGCGCTCTTTAAACAACGGCCTCACGGAATTTGGGACAAGTGTCGATCTAAATAAACATTTCTGCAAGAAGCTTTTCGTCTATTTAACGCTGCTTCGATGTGGGTTTTTTATCAGATGATAATACGTAGGACAGCAACAACATCTGATGTTAGTTATACAGTCATTTAATGTTAAATTTGTTTCCAAGAAATATCTCAAATGAAGATTCGTGTTTGATCTTTCTCCAGACTTAGTTTTAAATGATACTCAATTCGCTTTGATTCTTTACTTATTGAAATAAGTAATTGACGTCTGCACTTGTTTTTACCGTTTGATTGCTGGAATCGTGTCAATTTCTGCCATCAGTAAAGAGCAAAGTCAGCCTGCGTAATCTCGCCACCTGACCAGGATCTATAATGGTGGCTAGTAAACGCAGCATTTTCCTTTGCTTTATTTGTTAATTTATATGGTGTTTTAAGCCGCTTTCAAAACCTTTTCAGTTATATCATGACGTGTCCTGGGTATGTTACCAGTGCTATTGGTCCATTTACCCTGACAGCAGCGAGTAAAGTGGATTGCTAACCCCAAATTCCTGAGCGCCAAGGAGGGCAAGCCATAAATGTATTTTTTAAAGTATTTGGTATCACCCGGCCGGGGATTGAACCCGAAACTTCCTGCACCGAGGCTGAAATCTACCACTACATCACTAAGCTGATATTCAGCATTTCTTTCCCTTTTCTTTTTTTGACTTGGCAATGGACTTGTCTAAATGGAAAGCTAGATATGTACAGTGTTAAGGGTGCTGAACTCCAGATAGAGATCAACATTTTGAAATGTTAAAACTTCTGCAAATTACTAATAGTAGTGACAACAAAGTAAGTTATACATAGTTCAAAACTATTTGGCAGTAAATGTTGAAAAACAGTCAATTGAAGTCATGAAGACATTTGGCTTACTGGGTATGTCTAACCAGTAGGAATGAAGCATAAACGATCAATATTTAGATGTTTATTGATCTGGAAAGTGAAACGTATAACTATCATTTAATCTCAAAAGTATGATCCTAATATATCAAGACAAATGTTGGACAGTTTTAAAACTTTGAGTACACTATCTATACTCTGGAGTTCAGCACCTTTCAAATTCAGCATTGTAATGGTATCTGTTTAATTAACTTGTTGGTACAATCAGGGACGTAGAAAAGACTCCCTGGTACAATATGTGATGCCCTTTTTAACGACATAATCAATTGTCAAACTGACAGTTTATTCGTGGTCTCTTTTACTTCATCTCGGACGTTAGGTATCAACAGGGCAGATCACTAAATAAACGAGATAGAGATGCGGTGATTGTCGATTGTTACCATAGCATAGAACGATATGTGGCTGTATAGAAAACGAGCTCTTGCTCATTATTATTTGAATGTATAGGTTAACTTCGAGATAGCATTTAATGTGAAGTCGACAAATTCAATATACGTATATCGAAATATTTTGTTTTGACTTTGATGAGATTGGGTGACAGTACGCGTATCAATTTCGTGGTGCATGACTATGTAATCAGGACTAGGCTATGAAATGTACCTTGCAAATGATACTCGACAATGATATCGTGTAAAGGTAAATTTGCTTGTCGGTATGGTGATTTACACCGCTTTTAACAAGTTTTCAGTTAAATGTATTGGAATAAACCTAATTTAACAATTCAAGGCTTTTTGTCAGACGGTGCATCGATGTTTATATATATAGAATATAAGAGGACGGCTAAGACTCGACAATGGCTCAATCGTGCGACAAGAGACGATTTTGAGGAGATTGTGAATTCCCTTATCTTTTAAAGATCGCAGATACTGAAATTGTCTTTGTTTAAATCAGTTTAACCGTCTAATATCCAGATACAATACCTTGCCTAGATGTTATGAAGCGAGCTATTGTGGTACCCGGCTTAGCATGTTATAAATTAGAACGACTGGCATGAACCATCAATGTAGCGTAGTCTTATACCCAGCGTACTTTTAGTAAATTAGTGCGTCTTGACTTAGTCTGGTACCCGGCGTTCGCTAGTAAATTAATAATAACATGATTGACTTTCGATAACCCAAAAGAGGACCAATAAACCCTGTCATTTGTAAGGTTTAGTCCAAGATGAAGGTTGTCGCTTTGGCGTCATACTTGCTAAACCATGTCCGAAAGGCGCCGCCATTTTTTGTGTAAGCCTGGCCAAATAATGTAATGGTCGTGGCAGGTACTTACCTCTAGATAAGTGAAAACATTAGGTCACAATGTCAAATTGATGGAAAATATTGTATACACTCTGGATGCCTTATTTAACTTGAGCATGTTGAAATGTTTCAGAATAACTGTTTTGATGATATCTAGGTTATGTTTAAAAATATCCAGTGATTCTGGTCATAAACTAGGTCCTTTGGCCAAATTCTGTCAGAATGTTTGTCCTGAATTTATCTAGGCCAAGGTTGATACTTGGTCATGTGAGGTCAAACTCTTGGTCACCAGTTCAAATTGAAGTATGTGGGTATGTTTAACAAGCATCTGTAATAACCAGTATAGTCTAGTAAGAGTATGTGAGGAATGTACCAGCACTGGTATGTTTAACAAACATCTGGTGTAACCAGTATAGTCTAGTAAGAGTATGTGAAGAATGTACCAGCACGGGTATGTTTAACAAACAGCTGATGTAACACGTATAGTCTAGTAAGAGTATATGAGGAATGTACCAGCACGGGTATGTTTAACAAACATCCGGTGTAACCAGTATAGTCTAGTAAGAGTATGTGAGGAATGTACCAACATGGGTATGTGGGTATGTTTAACAACCATCTGGTGTAACCAGTATAGTCTAGTAAGAGTATGTGAGGAATGTACTAACACTGGTATGTTTAACAAGCATCTGGTGTAACCAGTATAGTCTAGTAAGAGTATGTGAGGAATGTACCAACACGGGTATGTTTAACAAGCATCTGGTGTAACCAGTATAGTCTAGTAAGAGTATGTGAGGAATGTACCAGCACGGGATATTTAACAACCATCTGTAATAACCAGTATAGTCTAGTAAGATCAGTGAGGAATGTACCAGCACTGGTATGTTTAACAAACATCCTGTGTAACCAGTAAAGTCTAGTTAGAGTATGTGAAGAATGTACAAGCACGGGTATGTTTAACAACAATTTGTTATAACCAGTATAGTCTGGTAAGAGTATGTGAGGAATGTACCAGCACGGGTATGTTTAACAAGCATCTGGTGTAACAAGTATAGTCTGTTAAGAGTATGTGAAGAATGTACCAGCACGGGTATGTTTAACAACAATATGTTATAACCAGTATAGTCTAGTAAGAGTCTGTGAGGAATGTACCAGCAGTGGTATGTTTAACAACACTATGTTATAACCAGTATAGTCTAGTAAGAGTATGTGAGGAATGTACCAGCAGTGGTATGTTTAACAACCATCTATAATAACCAGTATAGGCTAGTAAGAGTCTGTGAGGAATGTGCCAGCACAAGTATGTTTAACAACCATCTGTTATAACCAGTATAGTCTAGTAAGAGTCTGTGAGGAATGTACAAGCAAGGGTACGTTTAACAAACATCTGGTGTAACCAGTATAGTCTAGTAAGGGTATGTGAGGAATGTACCACCACGGGTATGTTTAACAACAATATGTTATAACCAGTATAGTCTAGTAAGAATATGTGAGGAATGTACCAGCGGTGGTATGTTTAACAACCATCTATAATAACCAGTGTAGGCTAGTAAGAGTCTGTGAGGAATGTGCCAGCACTAGTATGATTAACAACCATCTGTTATAACCAGTATAGTCTAGTAAGAGTATGTGAGGAATGTACAAGCAAGGGTACGTTTAACAAACATCTGGTGTAACCAGTATAGTCTAGTAAGGGTATGTGAGGAATGTACCAGCACTCGTATGTTTAACAACAATATGTTATAACCAGTATAGTCTAGTAAGATTATGTGAGGAATGTACCAGCAGTGGTATGTTTAACAACCATCTATAATAACCAGTATAGGCTAGTAAGAGTCTGTGAGGAATGTGCCAGCACTAGTATGTTTAACAACCATCTGTTATAACCAGTATAGTCTAGTAAGAGTCTGTGAGGAATGTACAAGCAAGGGTACGTTTAACAAACATCTGTTGTAACCAGTATAGTCTAGTAAGGGTATGTGAGGAATGTACCAGCACTGGTATGTTTAACAAACATCTGGTGTAACGAGTAAAGTCTAGTAAGAGTATGTGAGGAATGTACCAGCACGGGTATGTTTAACAACCATCTGATGAAACCAGTATAGTCTAGTCAGAGACTATGATGAATGTACCTGCATGGGTATGTTTAACAAACATCCGGTATAACCAATATAGTCAAGTAAGAGTATGTGGGGAATGTACCAGCACGGGTATGTTTAACAAACACCCGGTGTAACCAGTAAAGTCTAGTAAGAGTCTGTGAGGAATGTACCAGCACGGGTATGTTTAACAACCATCTGGTGTAACCAGTATAGTCTAGTAAGAGTCTGTGAGGAATGTACCAGCACGGGTATGTTTAACAAACATCTGGTGTAACCAGTATAGTCTAGTAAGAGTATTCGAGGAATGTACCAGCACGGGTATGTTTAACAAACACCCGGTGTAACCAGTATAGTCTAGTAAGGGTATGTGAGGAATGTACCAGCACGGGTATGTTTAACAAACATCCGCTGTGACCAGTATAGTCTAGAAAGAGTCTGTGAGGAATGTACCAACATGGGTATGTTTAACAAACATCCGGTGTAACCAGTATAGTCTAGAAAGAGTGTATGAGGAATGTACCAGCACGGGTATGTTTAACAAACATCCGGTGTAACCAGTATAGTCTAGTCAGAGTGTGTGAGGAATGTACCAGCACGGGTATGTTTATCAAACATCCGGTGTAACCAGTATAGTCTAGTAAGATTATGTGAGGAATGTACCAGCACGGGTATGTTTAACAAACATCCGGTGTAACCAGTATAGTCTAGTCAGAGTCTTTGAGGTATGTACTAGCACGGGTATGTTTAACAAGCATCCGGTGTAACCAGTATAGTCTAGAAAGAGTCTATGAGGAATGTACCAGCACGGATATGTTTAACAAACATCCAGTGTAACCAGTATAGTCTGCTAAGAGTCTGTGAGGAATGTACCAGCATGGTTACGTTTAACAAACATCCGGTTTAACCAGTATAGTCAAGTAAGAATATTTAAGGAATGTACCAGCACGGGTATGTTTAACAAACATCTGGTGTAATTAGTATAGTCTAGTAAGCGTCTGTGACGAATGTACCGGCACGGGTATGTTTAACAACCATCTGATGTAACCAGTATAGTCTAGTAAGGGTCTGTGAGGAATGTACCAGCACGGGTATGTTTAACAACCATCTGATGTAACCAGTATAGTCTAGTAAAAGTCTGTGAGGAATGTACCAGCACTGGTATATTTAACAACCATCTGTTATAACCAGTAAAGTCTAGAAAGAGTATGTGAGGAATGTACCAACATGGGTATGTTTAACAAACATCTGATGTAACCAGTATAGTCTAGTAAGAGTCTGTGAGGAATGTACCAGCACGGGTATGTTTAACAACCATCTGGTGTAACCAGTATAGTCTAGTAAGAATATATGTGGAATGTACCAGCACGGTTATGTTTAACAAACATCCGGTGTAACCAGTATAGTCTAGAAAGAGTATGTGAGGAATGTAACAGCACTGGTATGTTTAACAAGCATCTGTTGTAACCAGTATAGTCTAGTAAGAGTATGTGAGGAATGTAACAGCACTAGTATGTTTAACAAGCATCTGGTGTAACCAGTATAGTCTAGTAAGAGTCTGTGAGGAATGTGCCAGGACGAGTATGTTTAACAAACATCCGGTGTAACCAGTATAGTCAAGTAAGAATATGTGAGGAATGTACCAGCACGGGTATGTTTAACAAACATCCGGTGTAACAAGTATAGTCAAGTAAGAGTATGTGAGGAATGTACCAGCACGGTTATGTTTAACAAACATCTGGTGTAACCAGTATAGTCAAGTAAGAGTATGTGAGGAATGTACCAGCACGGTTATGTTTAACAAACATCCGATGTAACCAGTATAGTCTAGTAAAAGTATGTGAGGAATGTACCACCACGGGTATGTTTAACAAGCATCCGGTGTAACCAGTATAGTCAAGTAAGAGTATGTGAGGAATGTACCAGCACGGTTATGTTTAACAAACATCCGGTTTAACCAATATAGTCTAGTAAGAGTCTGTGATGAATGTACCAGCACGGGTATGTTTAACAAGCATCCGGTGTAACCAGTATAGTCAAGTAATAGTATGTGAGGAATGTACCAGCACGGTTATGTTTAACAAGCATCCGGTGTAACCAGTATAGTCTAGTAAGAGTATGTGAGGAATGTACCAGCACGGGTATCTTTAAGAAACATCCGGTGTAACCAGTATAGTCAAGTAAGAGTATGTGAGGAATGTACTAGCACGGTTATGTTTAACAAACATCCGGTGTAACCAGTATAATCAAGTAAGAGTACGTGAGGAATGTACCAGTACGGGTATGTTTAACAAGCATCCGGTGTAACCAGTATAGTCTAGTTAGGGTATGTGAGGAATGTACTAGCACGGGTATGTTTAACAAACACCCGGTGTAACCAGTATAGTCTAGTAAGAGTATGTGAGGAATGTACCAGCACGGGTATGTTTAACAAACATCCGGTGTAACCAGTATAGTCAAGTTAGAGAATGTGAGAAATGAATCAGCTCGGGTATATTTAACAAACATCTGAAATAACTGTTAACGTCATAAAGAAAAATATACATTCGACATATTACGACCAAGAAATGTCAAGATTAAAATGCGGCCTCCCCTTTCCGCGCGGACTCTGATCAGGACCAGGACCTCCCTCGTTTGCTGTGATATAACTTAATACATGTTGAAAGTGTCGAAAATACCAAACCTATTTAAATCAAAGTCAATGGTCAGGGCAGGGCTATGGAGTGTGTTTACCCTAAGACAATATTTAGGTTAATAGATGCCACGAAAACACCGCTTGGTCAATAACTTCTAATAAGATAATTCACCAGTAAATACCGCCTAAGAGGCTTACCACCTGCTATGCTGCCGTTGACATCCTCCTTCCTGTTTGTAAGAACCCTTTTGATTTCAGGGCAGTTCAGAAACACATCAACAGAGAAAATAAAATCTTCCTAACGCTATCGACGTTACTAACAATAGGGTGGTCCGATTATACAGCTTTATCACGCGATGTGTTCAGTTGAACAATCTGTTTTGAGGAGGGAAATATGACTATCATAAAACAATTTCTTTTCTCGGATTATTTCCCCCTGCTTTTTCTTCCAAGAAATATGATTTGCGGACGTGCATACTACGCAATAGTTTCTGCAAACTATAATGGTAAACAGAAAGTAAAATGGTCCTTTTGTATTTAAAATAGGCCGTATGCTGTAACAGCCGATTCTAATGGGCATGTCGTATCTGGACAAATATATGTACCCGAGATACCCAGTCGGAAAGTGAGTGTATTGTGTATATTCTCATTCTAACAATGTTTGAACACTCGAAAAATGTTATTACATTAAATAATACATCGTTGGACACAGAGTGTTTTCCTCCGCAGTATCCCGTCAACATTCCAAGAGTCTGGATTGTATCGCCCATTTAAGTCAATCATGGCAAAATTGGCCATTTTGAAACGATAACGCGTCATTTTTAAAAAGTGACGTAATTCGCGTGCAAGATGGCGCTATTTCGACTCTTTCAGTCCGAATGAACAACGTCTGCATTAAATGTATAATATTTATAAACAACACGTCTTTTTGTTTTGTAAAGTTTTGATGTTTTTCTACTCAAATGTGTTTTGATTAATTTGGGTTTAACGTCGTATTCAGCGACCAGTTCACCTATTCATATGATAAATGTAATTCATGCGGTCTGTTTCGGTTATTTTCCTAGGAATTCATGTCCAAATTGAGAGAAACTTCATTATGACCGACATCCCAGGTCTTATTCAAGTTAATAGTAGTCATCAGTAGATGGTCTTTTAAAAACATAGTCTTGACAAGTCGATCTGCAGGACTAGTTACGATATCAAATTTTGACAACATCCTTTCGCTTCCGAAGACGATTAAAGGATTTTGTGAACGATGCAGATTCAGGCGAGACAGTTGTAACTTAGACATTAAAGGGGTAGGGTATATTTTGGCCTGATTTTGGACCAGAGTTTCAAAAAATATTTTTTTGTAATACATTTATTTTCCATGACACCATATGAGCTGTTCCACGAGAAAACCAACATTATAGACTCTATCTAATGTATCGATCCATATCAGCGTGCGCAGTCCACGCAGGCTTATCCGAGCCGATACATTGAATCACAGGGGGATAGAGGTATAGAGTAATGACTCCTGAAACAGAAAATCCACAGGAGGCGAAAAGTGTTTGTCCTGGTTATCCTGGACGACATGCTTAGGCTGATCCGGGTCGATACTTTACGCAGAAGCCACTATATTGGTTTTCTCGTTATTCGCATCATATGGAAAGCATAAACATTATTGTTTTTAAACACAGTTCAGTCCGATCTCGATGCGTTGTCTATGTGACGTCGCCATGTTAACAAACGTTCTTAAATCATGAAAAAGGACTTATGATGCCTGATTTCAACTATTAAAGTCAAAGTGCAATACTTGTACGCAGATAAACCCAAGATATTTTATTCATACGGTAAGTTACATACAATACATCAAACTATAAATAGCTGCTTTATATATATACGGAAAAGATGCATCATTTATGGCATTCTCTGTATTGGGTAGACTAGTTATTCCATCCTTCATTTTCTGATATCAAATTAAAATGGTTCAATTTTCAACATGGAAGAGTCGACGTTGTGTATATCGGCAGTGAAAGAGTTAGTCAGATAAATGGTGAATATTTCATCCTTATTCTACAAAGGACGCTTGACCCTGTATGTAATATGTATGCCATTTACAAAGAACTCTACTGCTAACCCTGCAACCTCAAGCGTCAAGGATGGCAACTACCATTTTTTAAATATTTTGGTATGATCCGGCGCGGGATCGAACCCGCGACCACCCGCACCGAGGCGGACGTTCTACCACTACACCACTGATGCGGTGTTAAATGGACAAAGGGTATAACATGTCAAAGCGTATCATTTGACCGCGCCGTTACGAATGTGAAACCTTATGAAGTTACTCATGAAGACCATGTCACAAACGTGACATAACACATTAAATCAATTAAAATGAAACCTACCGACATTAAGTTCATTAATTAATTATATTTATCATGAAAGAATAATTAATGAAAAAAGGTTAAAAGACCTTGACAAAAGGAGACATTGCTCGCCGTTTGGTGGACAAATTCCCCTTTTGTCTCAATGTTATCGATAGTCGTCTGCTGCAGAGATGTACATAAGATGCTAACAGTTGCAGAAGACGACATTCAAAAAATATTGCAACAAAAGGAGAAATTGCTCAATATGAGCAATAACTTATTTATTGGGATTATACATATTTCTGCCTAAATATGTTGAAAGTCTTCTGCTGCCATTTGGTGTACGTGAGGAAGGGAAAACGAGCCATATAATTGATTAATTGGTGTTTAACGCCGTTTCCAACAATTTTTCAGGCATCGCTACCGACTGAGCTACCGGAGCTCGGCAAAACGAGTCATAGGAAAGGAATATTCCATGTGAAGCGAAACGCCTATGGTTATTTTTACGACGACAAATCCCGACTAAACAAGTGTGCAAAGGAAGGGTTCTTTGCGCAAAAACTTACCTTTATACTTCTGTGACAAGTCTACATCCAGACCAGCATGCAATGTTAAGCTGTGTAATCTGGCTCTGTATTGTTTGCCAATAATTTATAGAATGTTTCAAGAGACTTCTGAATATAACAGTTGTTATCATGGATGCGCAGGCATACATGTATATGTGTGAAGATGTGTGATAATTACTCTTAGTTGTTCGCCAATAAGTTATAGAATATAACAGTTGTTATCATAGATGCGCAGGAATACATGTATATGTGTGAAGATGTGTAATAATTACGCTTAGTTGTTTGCCAATAAGTTATAGAATATAACAGTAGTTATCATGGATGCGCAGGAATACATATATATGTGTGAAGATGTGTGATAATTACGCTTAGTTGTTTGCCAATAAGTTATAGAATATAACAGTTGTTATCATGGATGCGCAGGCATACATGTATATGTGTGAAGATGTGTAATAATTACGCTTAGTTGTTCGCCAATAAGTTATAGAATATAACAGTTGTTATCATGGATGCGCAGGCATACATGTATATGTGTGAAGATATGTGATAATTACGCTTAGTTGTTCGCCAATAAGTTATAGAATATAACAGTTGTTATCATAGATGCGCAGGAATACATGTATATGTGTGAAGATGTGTAATAATTACGCTTAGTTGTTCGCCAATAAGTCATAGAATATAACAGTTGTTATCATGGATGCGCAGGCATACATGTATATGTGTGAAGATGTGTGATACTTACGCTTAGTTGTTCGCCAATAAGTTATAGAATATAACAGTTGTTATCATGGATGCGCAGGCATACATGTATATGTGTGCAGATGTGTGATAATTACGCTTAGTTGTTCGCCAATAAGTTATAAAATATAACGGTTGTTATCATAGATGCGCAGGAATACATGAATATGTGTGAAGATGTGTAATAATTACGCTTAGTTATTCGCCAATAAGTCATAGAATATAACAGTTGTTATCATAGATGCGCAGGAATACATGAATATGTGTGAAGATGTGTGATAATTACGCTTAGTTGTTCGCCAATAAGTTATAAAATATAACAGTTGTTATCATAGATGCTCAGGAATACATGTATATGTGTGAAGATGTGTGATAATTACGCTTAGTTGTTCGCCAATAAGTCATAGAATATAACAGTTGTTATCATGGATGCGCAGGAATACATGCCCGGTATATGTGTGAAGATGTGTGATAATTACGCTTAGTTGTTCGCCAATAAGTTATAGAATATAACAGATGTTATCATGGATGCGCAGGAATACATGTATATGTGTGAAGATGTGTAATAATTACGCTTAGTTGTTCGCCAATAAGTCATAGAATATAACAGTTGTTATCATGGATGCGCAGGAATACATGAATATGTGTGAAGATGTGTGATAATTACGCTTAGTTGTTCGCCAATAAGTTATAGAATATAACAGTTGTTATCATAGATGCGCAGGAATACATGTATATGTGTGAAGATGTGTGATAATTACGCTTAGTTGTTCGCCAATAAGTCATAGAATATAACAGTTGTTATCATGGATGCGCAGGAATACATGCCCGGTATATGTGTGAAGATGTGTGATAATTACGCTTAGTTGTTCGCCAATAAGTTATAGAATATAACAGATGTTATCATGGATGCGCAGGAATACATATATATGTGTGAAGATGTGTAATAATTACGCTTAGTTGTTCGCCAATAAGTCATAGAATATAACAGTTGTTATCATGGATGCGCAGGCATACATGTATATGTGTGAAGATATGTGATAATTACGCTTAGTTGTTCGTCAATAAGTTATAGAATATAACAGTTGTTATCATAGATGCGCAGGAAAACATGTATATGTGTGCAGATGTGTGATAATTACGCTTAGTTGTTCGCCAATAAGTCATAGAATATAACAGTTGTTATCATGGATGCGCAGGAATACATGTATATGTGTGAATATGTGTGATAATTACGCTTAGTTGTTCGCCAATAAGTTATAGAATATAACAGTTGTTAGCATGGATGCGCAGGAATACATGAATATGTGTGAAGATGTGTGATACTTACGCTTAGTTGTTCGCCAATAAGTTATAGAATATAACAGTTGTTATCATGGATGCGCAGGAATACATGTTTATGTGTGAAGATGTGTGATAATTACGCTTAGTTGTTCGCCAATAAGTTATAGAATATAACAGTTGTTATCATGGATGCGCAGGAATACATGTATATGTGTGAAGATGTGTGATAATTACGCTTAGTTGCTCGAATTGATTAAATTGGTTTAAATGATACAGAATCATATGTCATGGTTACAATACATCGAAATAAATTACATACACTTTTCGTGTCACATTCATCACCAATGAAAAAAATAAACCACATGTACTTTAAACATGTACGTTCACTCTTTCCCTTATTCACACATCTAACCCTTTCCCACATACAAGACATCTTCATCAGACGTCTTTTAAGACATCTAGGAAAATCTCGATGAATGAAAGTTTCATTATTGTTTTAACTCTTTCAGCGCTAAATTTTTCAAAGTAGATTCTTCCAACCTCAAAATCGGGCGTCTCCATTTCTCATGTAATAACAGTTTCGGATTGTTTTGATAACTAAAAGGTAAATGATGCTGATTTCAGGTGAGACAGCTCGTTACAAGCTGTCTCACCTGAATCAGTATTGTTTGCAAATATCTCAATATTGCCCTTGGCGTGAACTCGTTTTGACTAAAGGTGAAATTGTTCATTATTTTTACAATCTCACAGTGGCATCAGAAGGCGTATATATGTGGGAAAGGGTTAACACATCTACATTAACCAACCTTTTGGGTCATATTTAAGATCTTTGGTTGCTATCGTTTCCCTCCTTGCCTCTCAGGGTTTTTGGAGATAGCATTACGACTGATGCATCGGTATCAGGCTAAATTATACCGGCCGTACTGATTAGTTATCTAGGACAACTGTCTCCATGTTGTACCTTATCAATGTTGAGAGCTTGGTTCGAAGAAGATACTGTACATTTGTATCAGATGTCATATATTATGTTTCTTGACCACAGAAGTCGATATTCCATATAAGGTAAACGTTCAATAAGTTTTTAACCCTTTCCCACATACAACAAATCTGCAGCAGACGACTTTGAAAACATCTCAGCAATAACACGGAATCTATCTATAAATGAAGGTTTAATTACTGTTAAAAGTTGAAAACCTTGTGGCAAAGGGAGAAATTGAAGGTTTTGACTAGACTAGACATCATCACATAATTTAAAAATTGAAAGTGGACGACATCACAACATCCAAAAAATGAACGAATTTGTGAAAATTGTAATTCGGGACTAGTAGAGAACGAATACCATTTTTTGCTAATTTGTTCGAAATTTTCCGGACTAAGATTGAAATATATCAAAAGATACTACTATACAAAACAAACATTAATAAATCTTATGTCATCATCTTCAGAAGTCGTTATAAATAATTTAGCTAAATATATTTATTATGCAAATAACATGAGAAGCTAAATATGTCTTATTTTAGTTTAACTTAAATTTAAGAATAGAACAAATATGGTGTCTTCATGGTGAGTAAATATATATATATGATAATATTTATTTTGGGTTACATATGTACGGTTAATTTTCTACAGTTGTATATGCTCTTCGGAAAACATTGTCTATGTTATGTAAGGAATTTGTTTAAATTGTATAATTTGTTATAAAACTTGTAGTTTTTTTGCATTAAAATATATTGTATTGTATTGTATTGTATATAGACGCTTTTTGACGCCTCTGCAGCAGACGACTTTTGAAAAAAAATTGGGGTAAAATTGGAAATTGCTCATAATGAGCAATTTCAACTTTTGCAACTATGTTTTCAACTATATTCACTTATTATACTTGCATTTATAGAGATATTCCATATTTTGATATTGCTTTTTTCAAAGTCTTCTGATACAGACTTATTGTATGTGGGAAAGCGTTAAGAAGTGTGTCTCGTTAAAAGTGTTTGTCCAATGCATGTTTGATTACACTTTCGAAGCAGAGCACTCTTGTCTTGATCCGATTATTAAACCGCTGAGAAAAGATTATTGGTATACTTTCATAATACAATACAAACTCACAGGTTTCCACTTAATCACATCACAAAGGTTATGATATGGCTAACAAAATGTTCAATTATACTTTTTGTAAATTGTTTACGCTGTCAGCTGATCACAAAATCCACCAGTTGTGATTTAAGACAGGATAACATATGCCATTGATCAACGCCTGATAACGGATCATTTACAAAAAATGTATCGCATGACATGGTATAGGAAAATATTTAGAAAAATAATATAAGCCGTCCCACGAGAAAACCAACAGTGTGGACTCTACGTAAATTGTCGACCCGGATCAGCCTAAGCATGCTACGCCGGATAATCCGGACAGACACTTTTTTCGCCTCCTGCTGATTTTCTGTTTCAGGAGTCATTACTCTATACCTCTATCCCCCTGAGACGGAATGTGTCGGCCCGGCTTAGTGTGTCCGGGTAAGCCTGTGCGGCATGTTTAGGCTGATCCGGGTCGATACATTACGCAGAGTCCACAATGTTGGTTTCCTCGTAGGACGGCTCATGTAAATAATCACTGGGTAAAGGTATGTGTGTAATGTGAAGTGTCTGATGAGATACGTGCAACACTATCTTAATTCAATGCACCCGACTCACACTTTTTTGTTTGCATGTGTATATATTCTCGAAATCCGTAGTTCTTTTAGTCGGGTTCAACACTTTTACTTTTAGAAGCATAGCTGTGAAAAAACAGAATAGGTTCAACACTTTTACTTTTAGAAGCATAGCTGTGAAAAAAACAGAATAGGTTCAACAATTTTGTAATGAAATATTTAACATGTGTGACATATAAAGGGTCCTGTATTTGAAATTTGTTAAAGTTTTAAGACCTGTCAAAATCAATGATTTAAACAAATAAAGAACATCCTGGGTTATTGCTGGCTTGAAGATTAACGGCATTTTCTATGTTTGACAACATTATAGTGACGGAAAAATGTTCGGATCAAAAATTGATTAATTGGCTGAGGCTTCCTGGATTAATAATCTTAACCTTTTACTCCATACAACACATCTACATGATACGACCTTGAAAAGATATATGAAAAAACCTGTGAATATCTATTATTGAAATCATAATTATTGAAAAGAGTGGAAAGCACATTGCGGCAAAAGAGGGACTTGCTAAGAATGTCGACGTTTGCTACAGATACGCGAAATGTGTGTCAGCATAAGAAAAGTGTTAAAATACTATATATAATTAACTCCCTTGCCTCTGCACGGCGAGGGTAAATACATTCATATCTGTCTGTCATAAATAGCATTTGAAGTATGTTTCGAAAACAGAGACTTGCATATATTATTCTCTGTTAAACCATTATTAGACATTGAGTTATTCGAAAGATCATAGTGCAATTATCTTTGATTGAGTTTTATGTACCTTTCCTGAAATAATATTTATACATCGGAACATTTTGAAGCTAAACAGTATTCGCCTGGCTTCTCAATGGAAAAACTAAACATTCTGACGCCTCTGCAGCAGACGACTTTCTCTTTTGCTACAATGTTTTCAACTGTTATTGTTCATTGAGCTTTCATTTAAAGAAAATTTGCAATATATGTTTGCAGTAGTGTTTTTCAAGTCGTCTGCTGCAGATTTGTTATATGTGGGAAAGTAGGATTAAAACGTTATTTTCCACTTGTATCATTGTAATAGCTGATCTTTGACATTTTCAAAGGAGAATATTTTGAAGTCTAGTTAACCAGATAAACTGTCAATACATTTATGAGAGAGATTGGGTCTCAAAAGCATATACATGTATGTACAGACTCAGGCGATCCTCTGTATACGTACTGTCTCACCAGAGTCTTCACCGTCTATGTGGATATATGTGTGTTTGCCTAAGTGCATAGTTTGAAACAATACTGGAAGTGTAGCTCCGATAAGTGTATGTCAATATAATGATCTCAACTCAAAAGGGAGTGACTTTAAGACCCCAAAGCGCTTGACGCAGTTCCTGTACATGTATATAATTATATATATATAGCGCATTCTCAGGCATTGCTTGCTTCTCCGAGATTGTTTAACATCGCAGAATTATCTCAACTCAAAAGGGAGTGACTTTAAGACCATAAAGCGCTAGACGCAGTTCATGTACATGTATATAACTATATAACTATAACTATAACTATATATATATATATATATATATATATCGCGCATTCTTAGGAATTGCTTTCTTCTCTGAGATTGTTTACCCTCGCACTCGGCAAATGGTTATATAGCCAAGTGTGAGGGTAAACATGTACAGAGTAGCAAGCAATTCCGAAGTATGTTCGTACTGAATATATCACTTCTACCTATAAGGTACTCGTAAACTATTAACAAGGTTCACGACCCCGTATGGATATAAGACCGAAATAGTCATGGAGACACTATACGTTTTCAAAATATGATTAGCAATTATCCTGTTTATTAAATGTCTAATACAGCTTATGAAAAGTTCAACACTGATCCCTGTTTTAGATTTTCATGTCAACTGTAAACGGAAGAACGTAGATGGAAAATGGGATTACATACTCGATTATTCCCCTTAGAAAAATGGCATTACAGCTAACACATTAAATAAGTACCGTGCGTATTGGAAAAGTAACTTCATAAAGAGACAACTAGGGTATCATTAGCATTTAAACGAATTTGATGAGAACGGTCCTTTATCGTAAGAGTCTTGGCTGTCGGGAAGTATTTTAAAACATCCCTACTGACGACAAAGCCAATTAAGCTCGATAAATAACTAATTAATAAAACGATTAACTTTACCAATCCGTCCAATGTACTAAAAATAATAGCCTGGTATTATGCTTTAAACAGGAGAGCAAACACCAACGTTTGTCAGGTAATTTTGGGAAAATGGGAATTCTGAATACTTATTAAAGCCAGAGTTATGTGAATTTGTATGACCATGCGTATTGCTCCAATGAAAGCTTTTACCAAGTTTCATTTGAAAATGTTGAACGGCTTTTACGCAGACGACGACGGCAAGGGTATCACAATAGCCCGACTTTCTTTCTTCGAAGACAGACAAGCTAAAAATGACAACACGGAGTCAACAGAAACAGCAACAAGTATTCTTCTGTTTCTGATTAGTGTACCAGCAACTGTACCAAGTTTCATTTGAAAATGTTGAACGACATTTGAGTTCTGAGGTAAAGTAACATTTGTGTGACGACGCAGACGACGCAGACGACGACGCCAAGGGTATCACAAATAGCCCGACTTTCTGTCTTGGTGTTGTGCGTTGACGGGTTTCTAAAGTGCCATTCACATCCAGTAAAGATTTCAAGTAAACATTTAATACAAACAGAATTGTCGCCACTTATTTTCGTTATGCGTTTCCATTTATTCAACATACACCCAAAGCGTCAACGAAATATGTTTAAATTTAACTCTGAGAGGGAAAGATGTTCAAATAAATACCACTGAAGACCCACTGTCGCCTATCTAAATATATCAGAACTTTTATCGAGCTTAATCAGAGAGGAAGTCTCTTATCGTTTTTAATTTAACCGAGTCATGTTACATAGCCGCGTCTGTATGTGTCATTTTCGTAACGAAAGCACGGGACATAAACGTTATAAAATAACGACAGTTCAAACTGAACTGCTTACTTGAAATATATGGTGAATTTAAATGTAAACGACGGTTAACGGCTGCAACAAAAATGCGTTATGATGAAGCTATGTGTATATATATTCAGGGTTGTGAAAGCATGATCAAATACTACTTTTAACCCTTTCTTACACAAATAATCTGCTGCAGACGACTTTGAAAACATCTAATCAAAAATATAACTCGCTTACAATTATTTTGTTTATAGTTAAAACAGTTGAACAAAAAATGACAAAATGATAAACTACTCTTGTTGAGCAATTTCTCCTTTTGCCACAGTGTTTTAAAAAGTTGTCTGCTGAAGAGGCATCAGAAAGCGTCTGTATTACGTCGGAAATGGTTCAACGAAGACAGCTGTTTTTATAGGTAACACGGCCCTTATAACTATTTTCTTCGTTATCATAAAACACACACTTAAATTTGTTCACCGGGTTTACGACACTCAATCACTGCGGACCGTGATAAGCAACTTGGTGATAGAAGAATTTTAGATAATATGAGCCGCTCCGTGAGAAAACCAACATTGTGGACTTTGCGTAAAGTATCGACCCGGATCAGTCTATGCATGCTGCACAGGCTAGCTAATACGGGCAGACACTTTTCGCATCCTGTGGATTTTCTGTTACAAAAAAAAAAAAATCGGCTGTGTTTTTGAACTTTTAGTCCTGCTGTATCTACGTATTGAGATCACAGGAAGAGATATTGTAGTAACATTATGTCGGGCAACAATTCTAGTTTTTCGTCAGGAGTTATATTCGGGTCTACACTATATGTAAGAGGACGGACAGGACACTGTAGACCCTTAACTCAAATACTGGGAGTTCATCCGAGTCTTTACTGTACGCAGATAAAACAAAACCACTTACTCGCCAGACATAGTAAAAGCTTTTAGGGCTTCGCTCGTTTCTTATTATAAAACAGTAGGTTATAGTAGTTGTAGATAACGTTAGATCTGCTTACTTTATTGTTGGTAGCAGTTGTTTATTTGTTTGATTGGTGTTTAACGACGCTTTCGACAAGTTTGCAGACGTTTCCTGAGTAGGTTACATGTACTACTTGTCCATTTATCCTGACACCAGCGAGCCAGTCGTAAGGCTAACCCTACAATCATTAGCGTTAAGGAGGAAAAACCATTACTAATATGTTAAAAGTCTTTGGTACGACCCGGCCGAGGATTTAACGCGTACGCTTTATTGTTGGTGATACTTAAAGACTAACTTGTATAAAAACAATTTACTCTAGCATTTTTAGGAAGCAATGTCGTTGTTTTTCTAACTACTTTTTTAAAAATCTGTTATGTCTTCTCAGTTAAATTATTCTGTAATTTATAAATATCTCAGTTGCTATAACCAGTTTCTCGTTATGATATTTTGTTTCCTCTGATGTGAACGTATCTGATATATAAGTATACCACCTAGAACGCTTGAAATAAAAGTTGACACACGTTTTTGAACAGCAAAAATTGCTCATATGAGCATCTTCCAAATTCCACATAATATGCCATATGTCGTCAATATCAGATAAAGTGTTAGATTATGTCCAGCGTCGGGTCAAGCAGTTGTCTAGGTCTTGAAATAACTTCGATTTTGCCATTCAAATGTACATCTATCAATTATACATTTCGCACAACATGAAACAATTTTAAATAAAAAACATTCAACGCAGTCTTACGCTATTCGCTGGTAAGAATTTGAATATTGTGTAGAGGATACATCGTTCGTTCCTTTCCCCTTTCCCTGTACATATATACTATGTTGAACTGGTATGTTCCCGAAACAGTCTATACGGTACTTACTGTCTGCTATATCTTTTGTATGTATTTGTATCCTTCAAACATGTGTTCGTTGTGAACACAACATACTTACGAAGTATGTGTTAGGTTAACAAATAGTTCAGATGCTTGCTAGAGCTAACGCCATCCATATAACGACTACTATATAAGGCAACTCATCCTCAGTACCCAGGCTATTCATAACATATATGGGTAAATTGGCTAGCGAAACATCGTAAAGCATGCACCACGATTTCCTCCGTTACTACATTGCTATTTTCGTATCGCATGAGGTTTGTGTCATGCGACCGATCAAGCGGCTGCATTTCACCTTATAGATTATTCATGAGTACGAGATTTTTACATCCAATTTGCCCAGGGTATCATATATTGTAGGAATAGCCTTGTTACCGAGGATGAAGGCAACTGAGATTGACCACAACATCCCTGGACACGAGAGACAGACCCGAAAACACCCCTAAACGATCATTAATAGGTCGGGTTTGATATTGTTGGATCCATCTGACTTGTAGCATGTTCATCCAGCAGACGACTTTGAACAATCATAAAGTCGAAAGGATGGAAGTTCTCTATGAATGGAAGAACAATACTTATTGCATACAGTTGAAAACATCCTGGTAAAACGAGAAATTGCTCATAATGATCAAAGTCTTGTTCTTTGCCAAAGCCGCAACAGAGGCATCCGAAAGCATATGTTTGTGAACAAAGGGTTAATAAAATATTGTGACACTTCGCGATTTGAAATTATGTTTATGATACACAGTAGAAATCATTGTGGAACGATGAAAATGCGCTCATTTTGGGAGGACGTTCCTCCATTGATTGTACAATGTCTTCAGCTGAATAAGTGGTCAGAATATTTCGGTTTGATGGAAAGGAAATTAGTCATAGCATTGATGCAGATTTGCAAGAAATGATACGATTGTGTCGAACGCTAGATAGTTAAAAACACAGAAACCGCATACCGAGCCTTTGTTCTGGTTTTGAGATAGAATAGATAGTAATATTTTCCAACGATTTATGGAATGCTGTATATATGCACAAAAAGTATAGGATAAATCCATACATACAAACGTTATTTGTCATAAGTAGTGCTTTAAATATAATATAAAATTAATGTATAATGTAATGTCGACTACAAACAAAATCTGAGGATGGTCTTTAAAATCAATAGTTTGAAGGACTTGACTATTCACAAGGATGAAAATGGAAACGAATATGTATCTTTTTCGGAATTTACAACCTTATTGAAATCAAAACGATAGCCAAATGGATCACAAATGAGAAACAGTAACGTTTTTTTCTTAGGCTAAAATGAAAAGATTACGCAGTTCAACAAATCAATGGTCAACCAGCCTTCCGGGTTCATACTGTAGTCTACTTCTGCTATACGCATTTGAACCAGTTTGACATTTGTCGACAAATCACAAAGGAAATAAAGCGTTGTATCGTAAAACGTGACATTGCCAATTAAACAAATGTTAATACTGTGTTAAAGATATACCGTTAATTATGTCGTCTCCGAGAATGCACAAGAAAGATACTGAATATAGAATTAAGAAATAATGATACGCAGTTGTAAACATCGTTGGAAAAGAGACTTTGCTCGCGTTAGGCAATGTGTCGTTTTTCAACGACGGTTTTCAAAATTCGTCTGTGCCAGGAATGTCAACTGTCGACTGTATCAGGGGTAGAGTTACAAGTGTTCCGATTGGTGCGATGGTTGATGATTCATGAATATGTCACATGTTTAGCACACAGACACTGGAATGTTAACTCTTTTTCACATACAGCCAATCTGCATTAGACGACTTTGCAAATGTCTATGCAAAAATATGGAACATCACAACAAATGAAAGTATAATAATTGAATAGAGGTGAACACATTAAGGCACAAGGCAAAATTGCTCATTATGTTTTCAAAAGTCGTCTGCTGCAGAGGTGTCAGCATGCGTCTATATGAGGGAAAGGGTTAAAAGTGTTATCATAGGGAAAGTAAAGCGATACCCTTTTTGGTCCCAGCTAAAGTTTCAATGAAAAGTGTCAAAATGTTTCTAGTTAATCCTTTCCTGAAACTGACGACTTTTGACGCTTCCCAATAAGGCAAACTTCTGAACAGATTGTCGAAAGAAACGAGTAATTTCTCCTTTTCCCGGTATCGTTGTCCGAAATTAAACAAGTAATGCTTCCATCTGTACTGGTGTTGAAATGTGTTCTCCATTGTTTTGACATAACAATCACATTATTTTGGTCTGCTTTTTTAACCCTTTCTCACTTGCAGACACATTCTAACGCATTTGCAGCAGACACATTTCGAAAACATTGTGGCAAAATGGAAAATGCTCACGATGAACAAGTTCCCTTTTGCCACAATGTTTTCAACTCTATTTAATGTTTAAACTTTCAGTTATGGAGATATTTCACATTTTTGCCAATATGCTTTCAAATTCGTCTGCTGCAGAAATGTCGTATGTGGGAAAGTCTTATCGTCGCTTTCAACAGTTTTTCAGTTACTTCACGGAGTTATCTTGATAACAAAACAGCAACATTACTGATACGTTTATTCGAACACAAAATGAGACGCATTATTTAGTTCATTGTATATGACGTAAAGGTATAATCCACATGCAAGTTATCAGAGACTCATACCGAAAGAAGCCAACACAGATTTAATGGAAGAGCAGTCACGCGAAAATGAATTCAAAATACTGTTCGGATGACGACGACTTCGTGAGCTGTGCGCACCAACAGATTCACGCGAATATTCAATACCGAATATACAAAGGATTGAAATGAAGCTGCTGACAGCTGACTAGAACTATATATATATATATGAGTTGTTGTGTGCGTGTGACTGTGCGTGTAGAGAACGGGGCCATTTGGAGGACAGTGTTAAAATGCTGCGACCATGGGTGTTTCCTGACAACCATGGCATGCCATCATTTGACCCTGTGTATAATTTGTGTTATTGTGTTGCCTGCTGACTTGACTGTGTATCTATGTGCGTTCTTTACGTTATCTTGTGATACCCGCGGTTTGACATCGACACTAAAACTATAACATAATGTATGGTGTTACGGATGTACTGGATGTAATGGCTCTGTCATCCTATTGCGTATGAGAGAAACGTATGAGTTGCGTATGAAAATTCATACATTAATTTTCATACGCACAAAAAGCCCTTGCAAATAACGAAGTGTTTGTATACTTACCGTAT
Source organism: Serripes groenlandicus (assembly GCA_031761405.1). Lineage (NCBI taxonomy): Eukaryota > Metazoa > Mollusca > Bivalvia > Cardiida > Cardiidae > Serripes > Serripes groenlandicus. The sequence continues at coordinate 84,466 of JASEVX010000308.1, read as the reverse complement.
TGAACATATATGTAGCTTATGAGTAGCGTATCGCCAGCGTATGTCCAGCGTATGCTATCGTATGCGACCGGGTTCGAAACGTATAAAACCTAAAATGCCTAACGTACCCCTAGCGTATGTCAGCGTATACCAGCGTATGCGTGATATTTTTCATACGCTGGCATACGCTTGTACGATACGCGATAGTGTGACAGGGCCATTATAAGATGGAATATATGTGGGGGTAAATAACACCCTAATGTATGTCAGTTCTTGAACATCATAAAATCTACCAAAAGTTTGTATTAGCTCAATTTTCAGTCACAAGTGACATACGAATATCTCCCGATCTCCGACAGTTGAAAACCTGCTGCGATATTATAAAATCACTAGCAACCAAATTCTAAATCACTTACAACATGTATCTCATGGTAACCCATCTGCAATGACCGGAAGGAGAATGTGATGGCGTTATTAGATAAGGCTATGGATCTCAAAGGGACTGTACGTCAGGGGTTCTGATTAACAATTCAATTATTTATTCAAGTATAAAGGCCTCCGACCCATGTACATTTATATTTACAACGAATTCAATAAGAATGACATAATTAGGATGATTATAATTTATCGAAAAGTTTGGTCGGGAGATATTTTCATGCAGGTCAGTGATGTGCTTCGAGTATCAATATTCATCAAATAGGCATTGATCGGTCGGCGCTCAGTTAGTTATTTGTTTAACATCGATTGCGATACAAGCTTTCAGCTTATTTTAACCACTCTCGCTCTCTGCTACCTGTACATTTAACCAGTACTCACACCCTTTGTGTTGAAAATGTCCATAATGCCCCAGTCATAGTGTCACGTTTTGGTCGCCACGTCTAGCTACGTAGGGAAACGTGGCTACAACGTGAGCAAACGTAGCATAACATGGCTAAAACGTGATAAAACGTGACAAAACGTGATCAAACGTGACAAAACGTAAAGTGAACATTTTAATTTTGGACATGTTCAAAACCCGCTCACGTTTTCCCCACAACGTACTATAACGTGGCGAGGACGTGGTACAGTGTGGTATAACGAAGCAGACACGTAGCATAAACTTAGCAGAAACGTAGCAAAAACGTAAAAGAACGTGAACATAGTGCATCCCGCCGGTTGATACGTTCTGTTGCGTTTGCTGACACGTTGTACTGCGCTATGCTACGCTGTGGCCTCGTTGCTATCACGTTCCTAGTGCCGCGTTATGCCACGCCGTGTCACGCTATGATGCGCTGTAAGAGGCATAACGATGCACAGCGTGGAACAACGTAGCGACAACAAAACAACAGCGTGGCTAGCACATGGCATGACGTGGCAACAACGTAGCACATCGTGGCACCCCGCTGAAATTTGCTAAATCATGGGTGACAGAAACGGGGCACAACGGCGAGGCCAAAACGTGACACTATGTTTGTGGCATAAGCCAGAACCCGTTCTTGACGTGATTCGAACCCGCACCTTTTTGTACAAGAGGCCGATGCTTTACCACTGCACGACTGTATTCCACAAGGCGTTCCAACCATTAGACAGTTGAGTGCAGTGTAGACTCATTCGCTAGACATCAGAGGAAAAAGAGGTACTAAGAAAAACCTAACCGTAAGGCATTTGCGTGCAGTTTAATACAGTGTAAAAGCAAATCGTTTGGAAGATATCATAGGGGAAAGAGATATTGAGAAAGTATGTTTTTTAAACAGGGTACAAAGAAGGGAATGTGCTTCCTTTAAGCATTATTTGCTATTCCCTCAATGTTTTAGTTTAAACATATTGTATTGAGAAATAGTAACACATCAGTATATGTGTAATACATGTCACGTACATAGGATTGGAAAACAAGAGTCAAAGACACTTATACAAATTCCTTTCCTTAGACAAATTTGCATCATATTTAAAATTGCATGGCGTATCGATAGATAGTGTGTTTGCATAATATATGATAATTGAAATTAGATTATATTATTGTCTCGAGATATCTTACTTTAGATTACAAATGTCTTTATAATATAACTACTGTTATGTCACACCCAGCAGCAAACAACACGTACATGTACACGACAACCCTCATCTCGTACTAAATCTCTTGGTTGCATCACTATATTTCTGGACAATGTTTGACTAAGTGGTCGAAGGATGTCTGTATCAGGGAATTGAGTTAAGCACGGTAAGGAACCAATGACAAGATCAAAGGCTGAACGTATGTTTTTTCAAAACACGAAGAGCACTATCCGTTATGTTGACAGTGGGCTTTACCTTACAACTAAGCTTTAATCGTCAACGACAGTGTTGTCCGTAATTAAAGTGTATTTCATTAATTTGGAAACCTGTGTCATAGGTGAAGGTGATTGATTTGTCCCTCGATTTAGTCCCAGTAATGCAAGGGCGTAGCTTTGCACTAATCAATGTGTAGGCCGTCTCGTGAGAAAAATCAACATTGTGGACTCTGCGTTAAGTATCGACCCGGATCCGCCTAAGCCTGCCATACAGGGCCTACACGGATCGACACTTTTCGTCTCCTGTGAATGTTTTGTTTCAGGAATCACTGCTCTATACATCTATCCCCCTAAGACGGAATGTGTCGGACAGCGCAGGCTGATCTGGTCGATACATTACGCAGATGGGTATCACCGCAGCTGCATTCTGGGGCATTTTGAGAAAAAATGTGTAGGCACGTGCCTACAGTGCCTAAAGGGAGCCAGCCCCTGTAATGTGTACACAATGCAACTAATAAAAACATAAGGTGTTTCATGACACTTTGACAGTTGTCATAGTGGGTCATTTAGTTTGGTCTTCAAAGTCAACTATAACGACATCTTCCAAGCCAAACTTGGCATAACCCTGTCTGGTGAGAAAGAACTGGGAAGCAGACATATACCACTTGGTGTTCAATGAAGCGGACACTTGTGTAAAGACAAATCAGAATTCGAGCCGCGATACTTTTCGTGCAGTCTGAGCAGGATCGACCATTTTCCCAATTTTATGAAGAATTATAATGACAAAAATGAATATGAACAATAAACAATATCCAGGAGAACGGCAATGACCAGAAACGACCAGAAAGTATCATGGACCGTATTGTCGTAAATTTAATTAATTATACGAATTACTTGTCTCATTATGAAAAAAGAAGTACGATCTGCTTTATATATGATTAATAATCCAAATTTTGGATTGGCTTAAATGATACACCATGGCAGTTGACTTTGAAACTGTTCACATACTACTGTTGGTAATAGAACGGATATGATATCTTTATTTCATGTCTGATTTTAATGCACTATTTATGTGGATGTTAGTGCAGAGGCTTATCCTTATCTCATTGAACTTTTGCATTTATAAGTATCAATCCTGATTTATGACATGCTATTACGTGCTTGTGGACTTGTCTAACATTAGACCAAGATAATACTAAACAAACGAACATGCTGAGCTTGGTCTACATTTTTTGCACATGCAGTTTAAACGAGTGGTAAATAACATGATTAACAAATATTGATTAAAGTGGCGTACATTCGTGTAATGGTTAATTTTTTAAAAAAATGTAGGAAAGAGAAATAAATATCAAATGCAGGCAAACGTCCTGATAGGTCAAACTAAAATCGTTGATTTCAAGGGGATACTAGAAAATATAAGATTAAAGGGATAACAATAGAAGACATGAAACAATGAACAAAGTAAATCCAATTTTGACATCATGATCCACCAATAATGTTAGATCTCAAAGAAATAACATAAAAAAACCTTCACATCCACTAGATGGATTTTAATATGTGTCAGTGACTTTTACAGTTTATTTGCCATCGAATTTACAATTCTCTGCATGAGACGTTTCATAAACCATCCGTTTGTAGTTGTTAAATTTGAGTGGGTGTTTACAATTTTGGTTTGACCTTGAGTATATCAGATACAAATGGCCAAGTCAACCAATATAGTCATAAACAGTTTATTCGTTGATTGTAGTTTAACGCCGTTTTCAGTATTTCAGCTTTATCACGGCGGTCAGTTCAACTATTTAAATGTTCCATGGTTTTCCCACACCAGTATTCCACACAACGTACTACCCAGGCAACTGACTTCATTCCCACATAGAGTATTAACCCCATTGATGAAAGACAAAAAAAGTTAGTCATATTGACTTGTGTCAATCCTCGAAAGATTGAATGGCCAAGTCCAAATTCTTACTCAAGACCCTTGGACGGTAAACCTCGGCGTTAGCGACTGAGCTAACCCGGCTCGTCTCCTTTATAGTATAAACCATTTTGCGCGGGTTCGTCCTGAAGTAAAATAAGCAATGTCTGTTTTGAATGCATAGTTATATTTGTCCGTGTGTCCGTGTTGCATTTATGCATTCGAACTGCTAATACTTCTGTTTCTTGAAATACTCTATGACTCATTTGGGAGTAGTGCAAAGTCAGTTAAAACTGCCGTTTCTGGTTCCACGCGAGGCGTAAATAACTGAAGGTTGTTTTTTGCAGAGTGCCGCTCAAATACAAAACATGTTGCCATTGACATTCCATCCACACCACCCCCTCCCCCTTTCGTAAGGGCGCACACATGGTACATGGTAAAGTTTACAGGAGTGATAAGGATTTTTAAGAAAAAAATGATGAACGATTTAACTATGATCATATATGACAAAAGACTATTGTAACTGTTTGTTCTTTTTTCCCCTCATATTTGTTGTCATTGGACGTCCTGACAGTCAATCCCCAGTCTGTTCTTTAAAGTGGTTAACGGTAAGGAATAAATAACAGATAATAATAAACAGAGGTCTGATACAACATATCATTCAATAAAAACACTTATGAAAAACTCGAATCTCCCCCTTTGTAGGACCTGATTATAATCCGAGTCGAGGCATTTGGAATTATTACCACGTCTTATTGGGAACATTAGGAACGAGCGTGCATTTTAACTATCGTAATACCATACATTGTATTGTTCTCTTCACGTAGAGGATTGCGTACAAGGCCCTCCCGTCAATATAACGGAATCACCCTAGAACACAGAGTTTACGGCAATATACATACAAATATTTTACAACTGTGGTATAATGTTTTGGCCGTTTATACATGACATTGCATTTCCAGTACTTTACCATATAAGGAAGGTACTTATAACGACCAATCTTTACATCTGATTTCATCATAAACTGAATGTTTCATTACAGCTCTTCAGACGAACAAAAGACCTTTATATTTTCTAATCCTGCTCGTACAAAGATAGCATCTTGCGCATGGCCAATGTCTGCATACGATGTTATCTTTTCCTAACGTGTTTTTGATTGTTTAAATTGTGTTGTAAACCGTTTTCAACGTAATTTCAAATGTTTAATCGTCATTAAGTTACTAGTAGTACTGGTCCATTTATCCTGAAACCAGCGAGTCAGTCGTTATGCAACATCTGTAACCTTGAGCGCCAAGGCGAGAAAGTCATTACATCCTACTAGTATTCGAAATCATTTAGTATCAACCGACCGGTTAACAAACTCATGACATCTCTAAACAGCTTTTACTACTTACTGAATACAGACGTCCGTAGGGGAAAGCAAGCTAATTTTGCAAACATACTAGAAAAAGGAAATATCGCTGATATTAAGGAGTATGTCATGCGATCTCTCCGTAATCGTACCATATATAAGTGTATTGGCGTAAAGATAATTTTTAGCTGCAATTACAGTTTGTTCACCAACAATATGTATGTTTGACTATTTTACACGTGGACGTATAATGAAGGCTCTGGGGACTGTGCAGATGCGCAGGCTTGCCTGGATCTTCACTGTAAGCAGATGCAGTACGACCTGAAATCGTTAGACGCCGCAGATATCTTCTGCGTGGTTGTGTAAATATGTTAAAGTGCTATTTACAAACATCTTCTGCGTGGCTGTGTGACTATGTTAAAGGGTGATTGGCAGACATCTTCTGCGTGGTTGTGGGACTATGTTAAAGAACGATTGGCAGACATCTGCTGCGTGGTTATGTTACTATGTTAAAGGGCGATTGGTTCCCACTTTTGTTGTGTTATGAGTTTTGTTTCGTTTATTATTCCCAAATATGGATTGTTTTCAGTAGTCGTATGCTATTATGACTTTATTTTTATATCATAATACAGTTTTAAGGAGTATCATAATTGGTTGAATTGGAATAAGTGTAAGGTAACACTATTATATATATATCATTCCTACCATTGTACTTTATGTATTGTATATATTATTGTATATAGGCCGGTGGCCTGAAATACAGAAATAAAGAATTGAAATGAATTGAATTGAATTGAATTTTTATAAACAAAGACATAGTTAATTACGTTAACATACACATGCATCTTGTAATACAATACATATAAATTAATCAGTTCATGGTCATTTTTACTGGAAAAAAGTCAGTGTTTAAGGGAATAAAAATAGTGTAAGTGGAGAATGTAATGTTTTACTCGTGTATGTGTCATACATAAGTGTACTATCGACATGCAAGTCAACATTACCGCTATGCGAAAGTGTATAGTGTTAAAAGTCAAAAGTCAACCTTAACAGGACAGCAACAACATACCCAATTTACTATTGTTATTTCCCAAACTATCCGTTGAAGGTTAAGTACTTGACCGATTTCAGAGTTATTGAATCGGAAGCTGCGATAATATGATGGTTTGAACACACAGTTGGCATAAGTACATACACACTGTATTTTAAATAAGCATGCTAAATGTCGTCAAACATGTGGTTTAAGGACACGAAAGACAGATAATGTCATTAGCTCGTCATATTTATGAGCTACGTGTGTCGAATTTGGGCAGGAAGCGAAGCGTTTGGTCAGAATATATGGATGCACATGCCGTTTGATACCATATTTAAAGATATCTCATACGGTTTGGTCATACACCTTCTCATACAATATTGTATTGTAAGTTATGCAATAAACTCTTATCTCATGATCTTCACGTTTTTCAGTGTTTCATTATTAACAGTTTTAAAACCAAGCCTGCGATAACAAATTTCATGATAGGATAGCACATCAGCAGTTGGTATTGCTCGCATGTGCAATCAGAACTGATGATTATATAATGGTTTCAAAAGACAATACCGTTCCACGAATTGGTTCAAACTACACTATCAATAGGAGTTATCGCTAGTCCATTCTGACTAAATCATCGTCATCACATTCAAGTATAGAGAGGTTGGTCTGATGTAAATTTGGCTATTCATTGCATTAACTAAGCAATGAGCAAACACATGTTTACGGGGACGACTTTCCTAGCACCAGATTGGCAATTGATTGTTTGCGTCAACATTAGAATCTGATAGAATCATAAACATTGATGAAGTCTTCTCTGGGAAAGGAGCAAGCGATTGGTATCTCTTATTTTTCTTTGAAGCAATTTCATAAAACTGGCGTTAAATAATATATCATGGTTCACATCAGTGTAGTATATATGCCTTTGCTTTCTTGGAAAGAACATTCTGGGAAAACTAATCAAAATACATGTTTTGCTAACACTTTGAAGAAAATGTTTGCCTGGAAAAACCAAAATACATGTTGATAGTACTTAAGTATACAAGATTTATTTATGACCGGATTCAACAGATTATAACCACTTAATTCCTATTAACCTTTCCTCGCTTCACAGATAAATAATACGCGTCAGAGCGAAGGGGGTAACTGTGAACATTGAAGACTGTATTGAACATTGCATATCCAGTCTAATCTAAGCTTTAATAAGCCATGTATATGATTGATTGTTTGGTGTTTGAACGCCGCTTTCAACCATTTGTCAGGTATATCACGATGTTTATGGGTAACTTACCAGCACTTCAGATCCATTTATCCTGACAACAGCCAGTCAGTCCTAATGCTAACACAGCAACCCTGTACCATAAGATGGGGGGGGGTGGCACAAATACTACCTTTTTTAAAGTATTTGGTTTGAACCGGCCGGTGATCGAACCTACGACGCCCATCACCGGAAGCGGACGCTCTACCACTACACACCGGAGGCGGTCCTGTCTATATGAAGGACGGTTTCATTTGATATATGATTTATTTGGGCTTAATGCCGTGTTCAGCAAAGGTCATATCACCGGGCCAAATTCACCAAAGTTGTCCAAAAGTTGACACAAGCAACTGACTGCTTCTTTTCCCATAAACTAATTGCCCATTGATGCTTGTCACATTGACATTTGTCTAGCGTCAGATACGATCTTCGCAGTGATGGGGTTCGAACTAGTGACAGCCCTCTACGCGAAAGAGTAGGAGTGTAGCCCAACTTACTTCATACCGAATAGTAGGTCATACACAGGTATTTAACAGTTCTTTGTCTCAATAAGGTTTTTGTTAAGACCAGAAACTAACTAGGTTAACAACACCTTGTATTTTTCACATTGTTTGTAATCGTTGAAGGCATCGGAACTACTTGATTAGTGGTTGTAAATCGTATCATTTTAACGATCACACGACTTCGAGCAATACATGTTAACACTGAGGGCGGTACCGCCCCCAACACTCACATCGGTTTCTTTGTCTCCACATCGGTCTTTGCAACCGCCACAGACCATCATTTTAGTGATCAAATGCCTGTAGTATGAAAACCACTGATACAGACCATACAGCCAGCCATGTACACTTTTTTCTTTAACCTTTTCCCACTTTCAAACACATTGTGCACACCTGCATCAGACGACTTTTGATTACATTGTGGCATGCAAATTGCTCATCATTGCCAGAATGGATGTCAATTCGATTCAATAATTACACTTGCAGATATACAATTCTTTTTATTTGGTTGCCAAGATGTTTTCAAAGAAGTCTGCTGCAGATGTGTTTCTTATGGAAATAGTTTACGGATATCACTGAATCGTTTTAACCCTTTCACTGTCGAATTTCACAAATTCGACTTTTCCATGTTGGACATATTTCGTTTAACAAGAAATTTGTAAAATGTATTGTCTAAATAGCAAACAATTCAGATATCAGAAGAGACAGCTCGCTACGAGCTGTCTCATCTAAATCTGCATTGTTTGCAAAAACCTTTAATTGTCTTTTTCAGCGAAAGAATGAACTACTTGAGAATCTCGTTGAGTAATATAGAAGTAAGGGGAACTTTGATACAGTTCAGTGACATCATAGTTCCTGGTGGATATTCGGAAACAGACACTTAGTTCGAAGTTTTGAACATCCCGTGACCCTTAACCTCATACATATGTCAGTAAACGTCTCAATCACAGAAGACTTTATGAATAAGTACGGGAAAAAAGGACATGTAAATGAGCGATGTCCCATGTTTAGACACTAATTTCGCTTCTGCATCATACTGCAAAGACTTCTCAGGACAGACGTCTCTGTAAACACCACAGCAGTGAATTGGTTACATATTTTATAAGTGTACACGAAACAAAGATAGCAATGAAGGAAAATGTTGTTTGTCTCATTGTATCACAAGGCTGCATGCTTTGAACTTAACGGCGTTTACAACGGGTTCCAGTGATTCTCTGACTTTCTCACAATATTATTCTACAAAGCAGTTTCCCAAGCCAACTTGTAACCTTTCCAATTAATTATAGACTATTGCTGGAGGACTAGTGAAGATATGCACAACAAAATAACCAATGACCGAGATGTGTTTCGAACTCACAACCCCTTGATATAATCTAGAATATTTAGTTGTAGTAATTCAGTTTAATGTGAAATATCGACACGAAATCGGTATCCAATTATAAGTCCTTATCAACTATTTCAAAAAATAAAACTATCGAATGAATTTATACAAATGATCTATGTATATCAGTCAACCTTTCTAGTTGAGGGTCTTCGTGATTGTCCGAAACCGCATATATATATTAAAAAGGTACATTAGCGTAAAACTGATGGGGCTATACAGTTATAATTTGTTGTCAAATTTGTTTAATTTTATAATTTTCCTTGTTTATTTTAAGCGAGTAATTCTTTCTTATAGACTGCTTAAACCGGTATTACTTTTTTAAAAAAAGGGTGACCTCGATTGACTGTTTTTTAAGTATTCATAGATTTGAGACGTCCCATGTAAAAATGTGTTCTATTTCAAAACACTGTACGAGATCAACATTAACCGTCTTTAGATGGATCAATAGTTCTAACATTGTATAAGCATTCGTTTTACAGGTCTTAATTAAATGTTTTAAGATGACATATAAGTTTGTTATACTATGCACTTTCTTTTCCCCATATATAAGTCAATAAACATATTCTTATGACATGTCCCATATATTTACCTAATCAAAAAAGAAGGCGTTTTTGACACTTATCTTTAGGTCAGGCGAATTTTAAAAAAAAATTACCGTAGAGAAAGCCTGTATTGATACTATTTGAAATTGCTTGATTTAAGTGATGATTATATTCTCCAGAATAACTTCGCTTTTACGTCACTATTGGAAGGGGCCTTCACTTCAGTTCGTTGTGGAAAACAATGTGTAGTTTATTGAAGCAACATAAAGAAAACAAAGTAAGGACTATAGTAATTATACGCAAGGTAAAGAAGACGTTATAAGGAAAGATATATTTTACCCCATGCTGGAGTGCATGATATTTGTTCCTTTTATTACCGTCATGTTAAGTGTCTAAACCCTTTCCCACTTGCACGCATTTGCAGCAGACGACTTTTGAAAACATTGTTTGCAAAAGGAGAAATTGCTCATGATGAGCAATTGTCCTTTTGCCACAATGTTTACAACTCTATTCAATGATTAAACTCTTATTTATGGATATGTTTCACATTTTTGCCAATTTGTTTTCAAAGTCGTCTGCTGCAGAATTGTCGTATGTGGGAAATGGTTAACGTTTTACCTGTAACATACGACATTCAACGCCTCTGAAACAGCAGATATGCTTTTCTATCAGTGCGACAAAAGAAGGAAATTGCTCTTTACCCACAACTATGTATCAAAGTTTCAAATTACCAAAAAGTAAACGTTTTGTCCTCGTATGTTTTTAAAGCAGGCGACGTATGTTTTTAAAGCAGGCGACACTGAAGATAAGTCTGAAGGTTATATTGATCCTTTCCCATATAGACGCATGTTAACGCTTCTGCAGCAATGAGCAATTTCTCTATGTGCCACAATGTTTTCAACTTTATTCATTTCATTTATATAGTTTTTCTACATTGTTGCCTTGCTGTTTTCAAAGTCTTTCGCTGTACATTTGGTGTATGTAGAAGACAGTTAAAATGTGTTACAGGATCGTTTTTGTACAAGTATGTGTTGATTTGCCTGTTAGAGAATTATCCGAAACGTTGTTTACAGACCCTAATCTAACTAAAATCAGACCAAGATACGAGTGTTTGCAAATGCAGCTACGTTAAGGTCTGCTTTTAATAAGATAAAGGGAAATGAGCATTACAATAGTGTACCAATTCAACCCCTCTCTCACACAGCCTTTCTGTACATATATTTGGCACGACTGCAAACTTAGTTCGTTTCCGTCAAAATAAACTGCTTGATCTTAACCCTATACCAAGTACAACAAATCTGCAGCAGACGACTTTGAAATGTCTACTAAAAACTATGGAAAATCTCTATTTTTGTAGGTACAATTACTGAAAAAAATGAAAACTTTGTGACAACAGGCTCGATTTGAACAATTTCTCCTTTTGTCACAATGTTTTCAAAAGTCGTCGACTGCAGATGTGTCAAAATGCGTATACCTTTCGGAAAGGGTCACCACAATATTTCTTTAAAAAAAAACACATGCAAATAATAAAGATATTTGTAAAAAGCCATAGTAAAACCCGAGAAAACGCACTTGACACAGTAAGCGTAACGGGATTAGTATATGTTTTATACACGCCGGAGTCACCTTTATCAAAATAGTCACCAGTTTATCAACCACCTTTCTAGTATGGACAAAAGAACATTTGTGCTTAGGTTGCCTGCTGCTGTTGATAAAAGGACTCTGGTCCAACTACTTCAAACTGTCAGATTACATATTTCAATAATTTGAGAAATTTGAAGGGGCTGATTAATAATGTTTATCAAACAGGACTGAAGACTCGTTGTACCCTTTGCCTTCATGCATAGGCCCGAGTGGCGATGGTTCAGTCGGTAACAGGGGCTACTAATGGATGTCGCGAGTCCGAATCCAGGGGTCAGTCATTACTTATTACCAATGATTATAAACGTCACTGTGACTAGCGACATTCATCGTACCCCAAATTGGCTAAATAGTTTATACAGGAAGGTATAATTACCTTTGAAGAATGGTGTGTTGAGTAGCTAGAACACGCACTGCAAGGTATAACAGAAAAAGGATTGAAACGATGTTCGATCAACATTGATAGAGAATAAGCATTGTAGTGCAGCACTCTTCAAATATATACAAAAGCAAATATTTTCAAATTATCAACGATTTTAGAAATCAAATCGTTGAACTCAAAATCTGATAAGTAAGTTTGCCTTTTATTGTTGTTTTTGATTCTTAATAGAAAAGCGAGCCAACAGAAATGAAATCGAAAACAAGTTGAGACATCACTCTCTCTATTAAAGGTGCTGACTAGATGGTATAGTTAAAATTTTGAAACTGTTCAAAAGATGTCTTGAAATATTAGAATCATAATTCTGAAACAAAAAAAAAGAGAAACAATTTCATTTTCCAATACAATTAACATCTAAATATTGATCGTTTATGCTTTATTGACTCTGGGTAGACATACTCAGGAAGCCAAATTTTGTAAATTTGCCTTGACTTTCAATTGACTGTATTTTCAACATTTACTGCCGAAATAGTTTTGGAAACACGTGGATAGACAAACATGCCCCGCCATGATATGACTGAAAACGTTGAAACCCTTATCAATCAATCGATCATACAAGACCGTCTCTAGAAATACAATACCAGATAGGGCAGTTCTCATAAAAATCAGACGAATTTTAAATAAAGTCTTTAAAAACATTACCCACATATTGAATAATCATTTTAGAACAATCCTTTCTGCAAAACGTGAGAAATATCATAAAATGCACTAATATTAATATTTAGTCATATGTGTTATTAGGTCTTTGATTTAGTTGAGCATTTTGAAGAAAGGGGAGAAATTGCTCTCTCTAAGTGGGGTTCATTTATCTTTTGAAGTGCGCGGGGGGTCTATGTTCAAGGGTATCCTGAGAACACTTATTGGATAAGTTACCGCCAATTCTCAACATTTACACAAGAACACGCCGATCTGGTAATAAAGATAAAACGGAAAACTAAAGTAGATCTTATGAGATAATGTCAATCTTTGTTAATCATTTCTCCTTACAGAACGGTATCCCTTTCTCCAGAGTTATTCAATGAACAGGCTGTCTGTATAATAAAAATGAACGAACTGTGTCGTGTATGCTTCTTAGGATACTGTGTGACTAGCCCTTTCGCAAACAATTCGTCAATTATAAATTAGCGATTATTTTGCAACGTTTAGATATATCTTCAAACAAAGGGGGATATCCCTCAAACTAAGAGAGATTACTTTTATTTGAGACATTTTTCTCAAAGACGGAACGACTATTTTTTATTTATAAGAGATATCCTTCAAATATAAGTTAGAAGTATATATCTCAAATTTGAGATATATGTGTCACAGTTAACAGCATACAGTTCAGTCAGTGTTTACAGAGCCTTTTATAGAGAAAATGAGTCATTGGGAAATTAAGAGTATGGTCGCTATAGCGCTATAGACAGGGAATTTCTTTAACAAAAATTGTCTTTAGCACAGGTTTCCGAAAATCATATGATCTCTTTCATTAAGAGATTGACTGTCTCGGTGGTGTTGTGTTAGAGCGTCTGTCTCGGTGGTGTTGTGTTAGAGCGTCTGTGTCGGTGGTGTTGTGTTAGAGCGTCTGTGTCGGTGGTGTTGTGTTAGAGCGTCTGTCTCGGTGGTGTTGTGTTAGAGCGACTGTCTCGGTGGTGTTGTGTTAGAGCGTCTGTGTCGGTGGTGTTGTGTTAGAGCGACTGTCTCGGTGGTGTTGTGTTAGAGCGTCTGTGTCGGTGGTGTTGTGTTAGAGCGTCTGTCTCGGTGGTGTTGTGTTAGAGCGTCTGTCTCGGTGGTGTTGTGTTAGAGCGTCTGTCTCGGTGGTGTTGTGTTAGAGCGTCTGTCTCGGTGGTGTTGTGTTAGAACGTCTGTCTCGGTGGTGTTGTGTTAGAGCGTCTGTCTCGGTGGTGTTGTGTTAGAGCGACTGTCTCGGTGGTGTTGTGTTAGAGCGTCTGTCTCGGTGGTGTTGTGTTAGAGCGTCTGTCTCGGTGGTGTTGTGTTAGAGCGTCTGTCTCGGTGGTGTTGTGTTAGAGCGTCTGTCTCGGTGGTGTTGTGTTAGAGCGTCTGTCTCGGTGGTGTTGTGTTAGAGCGTCTGTCTCGGTGGTGTTGTGTTAGAGCGTCTGTCTCGGTGGTGTTGTGTTAGAGCGTCTGTCTCGGTGGTGTTGTGTTAGAGCGTCTGTCTCGGTGGTGTTGTGTTAGAGCGTCTGTCTCGGTGGTGTTGTGTTAGAGCGTCTGTCTCGGTGGTGTTGTGTTAGAGCGTCTGTCTCGGTGGTGTTGTGTTAGAGCGTCTGTCTCGGTGGTGTTGTGTTAGAGCGTCTGTCTCGGTGGTGTTGTGTTAGAGCGACTGTCTCGGTGGTGTTGTGTTAGAGCGTCTGTCTCGGTGGTGTTGTGTTAGAGCGTCTGTCTCGGTGGTGTTGTGTTAGAGCGACTGTCTCGGTGGTGTTGTGTTAGAGCGACTGTCTCGGTGGTGTTGTGTTAGAGCGACTGTCTCGGTGGTGTTGTGGTAGAGCGTCTGTGTCGGTGGTGTTGTGTTAGAGCGTCTGTCTCGGTGGTGTTGTGTTAGAGCGTCTGTCTCGGTGGTGTTGTGTTAGAGCGACTGTCTCGGTGGTGTTGTGTTAGAGCGTCTGTCTCGGTGGTGTTGTGTTAGAGCGTCTGTCTCGGTGGTGTTGTGTTAGAGCGTCTGTCTCGGTGGTGTTGTGTTAGAGCGTCTGTCTCGGTGGTGTTGTGTTAGAGCGTCTGTCTCGGTGGTGTTGTGTTAGAGCGTCTGTGTCGGTGGTGTTGTGTTAGAGCGTCTGTCTCGGTGGTGTTGTGTTAGAGCGTCTGTCTCGGTGGTGTTGTGTTAGAGCGACTGTCTCGGTGGTGTTGTGTTAGAGCGTCTGTCTCGGTGGTGTTGTGTTAGAGCGTCTGTCTCGGTGGTGTTGTGTTAGAGCGTCTGTCTCGGTGGTGTTGTGTTAGAGCGTCTGTGTCGGTGGTGTTGTGTTAGAGCGTCTGTCTCGGTGGTGTTGTGTTAGAGCGTCTGTCTCGGTGGTGTTGTGTTAGAGCGTCTGTCTCGGTGGTGTTGTGTTAGAGCGACTGTCTCGGTGGTGTTGTGTTAGAGCGACTGTCTCGGTGGTGTTGTGTTAGAGCGTCTGTCTCGGTGGTGTTGTGTTAGAGCGTCTGTCTCGGTGGTGTTGTGTTAGAGCGTCTGTCTCGGTGGTGTTGTGTTAGAGCGTCTGTGTCGGTGGTGTTGTGTTAGAGCGTCTGTGTCGGTGGTGTTGTGTTAGAGCGTCTGTCTCGGTGGTGTTGTGTTAGAGCGTCTGTCTCGGTGGTGTTGTGTTAGAGCGTCTGTCTCGGTGGTGTTGTGTTAGAGCGACTGTCTCGGTGGTGTTGTGTTAGAGCGACTGTCTCGGTGGTGTTGTGTTAGAGCGTCTGCATCGGGTGTGGGAGGTTGTGGGTTCAATTTACGGTATGGTTATGCCTTAAGAGAATTTGAAAATGGTGATACTGACTTTCCCTCCTTGGCGTTCAGGATTTTACGGTTATTATTATTACGGCTGACTAACAGGTGCAAGGATATATATTACTGGTAACTAACCAAAGAAACGCTTTGATATAACTGCAAAACTGTTGAAAGTAGAGTACAACACCTTAGAAGCAAATT
The DNA here is from genome assembly GCA_031761405.1 of Serripes groenlandicus. Lineage (NCBI taxonomy): Eukaryota > Metazoa > Mollusca > Bivalvia > Cardiida > Cardiidae > Serripes > Serripes groenlandicus. The sequence goes on along the minus strand of JASEVX010000308.1, from coordinate 68,565 downwards.
CAGTTAGATAAATGTATTTGTATATATGTAAGACAAACACGTTATAAATCGATTTAGATTTCTAAAAATGAAGGCAATATCTCTTTTACGATAACATAGTAACATGTGCCATAAAAAAACACACACAGACCAAGCATTGTTCGTAAAAGTAGTTTGAGTCGTTAAGTTTTTATACCATCGAGACGCGTATTTGCGTATGACACAATACTGGAAAACACACCATAGTAGATTTGTGATCATTATAGATCTAGATCATTCGTTGCATCCATGAAGTCGGATCAAGCTCTACACAGTTCACCAATGTGTCACAGACACCCATGTCGCACAGTGTATATTTTACAATCTACACTTTTTTTAGGCTTTTGAAATAAAATGCCCCTGTATCAATGAAGCTATTGTTGAGTTTTTCATTCATGACATACAAGTTCAACCGCCCCTGGGTCCTGTGTTCGACTATTAAGAAAGACGAGTGTAAACAAAACATAAATATCCAAGAAAAGTGCATGGATTTTAGACCGTCAACTTCAGCACTTACTTTGTCCAGGATTATGGAGGGGATAAGAGTTGATTTAAGTGTCAGATTAAATAACTATCTAGTTATGCACAAAGTCCATCCCGATATGTTGGTTTGACAGATACCCAGGCACGTGACCTAGCATGTAAATATTATAATCTATGTTTACTTCAATATCAACCACGTAACTCATTTACCTTATATAATAGTTCAGTTCTCGTCTGCTTTACGAATAAAACATACCAGCGGAACTAGTGAAACATATTGAAATCACAGTAAGACTATGGGTAATTTATCTTTTCGAGCGATACCTTCTTTCCCACAATGTTTTAAACGAATCGAGACAGCATATATATCAGAAGTTGTCTATAACCTGGAAAACGTTCGCGACGAATTTATAATCTAATAACATGTCCATTTTACTTAATCAATGTTTTTGTCTTTGAATCAGAACTAGTTATTAACAAACCATATGTTATATGTACATGTAGTGTAAAATGCATATTGCAAACGGCTTAGATCAGGCTCTGACTGAGCACTTTTTAACTTATAGTCCATTATGAATTCATACTATTTTCTCACTGAATTTTCAGGCTTATTTTAAAAGGATGAGTAGAAAGCGTCTGAAACATAGGAATAGTGAAAAGGGAAAACTGAGGACAAACCTGTTCAAGTTTCGCAAGTTTTATCCACAAGATTGTGGTCATCAAAGTTAATAAACAATGTGTTATCCCCGAGTCGTTTTCAAAATTTATAAACAAAATCATCAGTTTGTTTTCCCAGATGGTCAAGTAGACCAACAAAGCCCGCAAGTGGAAATGTTTCACACAATGGAGTGCTCTTGATTCTGGCCAAATTGGCATTTTGCCTTTATTTGATGTGTGTAAGTATATGATGTCAAGCCATATCTATCTAAAGAATTAAATTGTTTATTAGACATTTCAATGAGTATTTTCTTCAAACGTTTAAATCGCTCAGTAGATTCAACCTGGATAAGAAAATGACACGCATGTAAGTGTAATGGGGTGTCGTTTTAATGGTTTTCTTAGGATTATATGCAAATACATCTCAGCGTTATAGATAGAATAAGTTCTTAAAAAGATATGATCATTTAGCATGTTCTCTATGAATGTGTTCACTGAATACGCCATTGTTTACACGGGTTTGAAACCAAACAGGAAACTTTCAAAGCAGTTAAGACTCGTATTTTGGTCTCAATTGCAAATTGTACTTTTCTCTCCTACTTTATGATGCTTTGAAATATTTTAAGAAATCTGAAATAACAACCAGTTCAGTAAATCATGATCAAATATATCTGAACATGCATCAGGGGCTCTTCCTTAATGACAAGGTGCTCTGTTCCAAGAGTTGACGTTGTAGTTTGGAGTACGATATAGACCTGACGTTGCCAAACCCTAAGTCTCTTAGCACAGGCTGTCTCACAAGGCATCTGCCAAGTTGGCTAAACATTATATAGTGCTGGTTTAATACTATTCAAAGTCCACCAATTCTCTGGATCAGTTTTTCTAATCTGTCCGAGGCTAAATGATCCGGGATACGAGAAAACCATCAGTGTAGACTCTGAGTTATGTATCGACACAGATTAGACTGCGCAGTCCATGCAGGCTATTCTGGGCAAACGCATTCCGTCTCAGAGGGATAGAGGTATAGAGTAATGATTCCTGAAACAGAAAATCCATAGGTTGCGAAAAAAGTCTGTCCGGGTCGATACTTTATGCAGAGTCCTAAGTGTTGGTTTTCTCGTTGAACGGCGCATATGTCTTCCACTAGGTATTGACGCATCTGGTCATCTGATTTAATAGTATACACAATCAGTTTGTCTCTTAACTGATACTTGTAAAAGTTATGATGTTAAATTATACCTATTGGAAATTTTGATTAAATTTGATATTTTGGATAGCTGTTAATTAGATAATTATTCTTTGTTTCTACCAAAAAAAGTATATTTAACATAAACAAAAAAAAGATAAAAATAAACACCACAATTACGTAAAACTAGACCGAGACTCCGGTTACATTTAATTATTCGGAAAAAAGACGAGAAACAAATTAGTTAACATAATCTTTTGAGAAATTATAATGAGGAAGTTGTGTGACAATGAATTCGATTTGAACAAATTACTTCGTGATGAGACACCGGGAAAGTGTCCTAAATACAACAGCATGTGACCAGTGAAGACTCACACGAGCATAGTACGATTATCAACACGGTCTCATCCGACCCCTTGCATTCTAGAGTAATAGTCGTGATTTATCCTTAACTAAATAATCTAACTCAGAGCTGAGGGTGTAACCCTACCGATGTGTTCCTCGTGCACATTGTCGTCAATATTAATGTAAATAGTATCTTTTCGACATACATAGCCTCATCCTAATGTCGCTCAGGACACCTGGAGGTTAAAGACCAATACACCCTTTACTTATAAAATCGTTATTGTATGTATATGCATATCTAACTAGGGTCGTGTAACCAATATCGATCTATTTTATGAGAAGCAAATGTCGAAGCTGTTACAGACCCAGCCTAGTTTCATATGGAACATTTGTTTTTTATGTAATATGTGGATGATATGCATGTATCTCTGTAAAGTGGATGATAGAAAGGGTAATTCACCGCATTTGGACTTAAGACTGTATCGCAGGAAATCCGGCTTGATAAGGCAGTGAACCCTCATATACAAAGACGACGAGAAACGGTAACCCTTATCCTGCTATGATTGCACGATTGTATTTTTAACCCTTGGCTTATGAATAGACTTTGCATCGTTATGCATGAGCAAGATTTATAAGGGAATTACTAATGGGGAGAGAATGCTCTACTCCGTAATAATATGCATGATTATATTGGTCTATAACTTTTACAGAAGTTCCAGACAGTTACGTGTATCATTCAGCAGATTAGAAGTGTAGTGATCCAGAGTGTGACATCAATAACAATTGCTTTCTTTACGAGCTGAAATATTCAACAGACATCTTCAATATATTAGATTCAAGAGAGTTTGATGCGGTAGTCTACAAAGTTGCAAACACCTCAATAGGCCTGTAGGACATAAACTACAAAAACAATAGACCAATTACATGCCAGTGCCTTTTTATATTTATCCTATAGTCTTCCCTCTTTGATTGACTCATTGGTATTAATTGTATCCTACTGCAGAAACATTCCTTCTCGTCATTCGTTAGGAGCATTATTGTATTATTTTGGCATAGATTGGTCAATGATTGAGATTTTAGAAGCGATCAATGCAAAACCAGATGCTGATCTTGGTCTTCATCAGCCGCAAATAGTGTTACCATAGCGTTTTTCAGGATATGGGTTAAGGGGTTATTCTTCCCTTTATATAGAATTGATATGTGTACAGTATAGAGGGAGATAATACCTCAAGCATAGACAGACCAAACTTCGCAAACGTCGTTAGCAGGAAGTTCAAGGCCGCATCTAGACTTTGAATTAGACTATTTTGGGTAATATTGCATCACGACAGATTGCCTGTAATGTACGTACAACCCTCGTATTTGCATATGCTAATTGATTGTAAATGACGAAATATGCACTGTCCCAATAGTTGCATTCTATTAAATATGTATAATATGTACAAGAATGGATTTCCTGAACAGTTTACTTTACACCCTTTCCCACACAAGACACACATGCAATAGACGACTTTGAAAACATTTCAAAGTGGTAAATCTCCAGAAATGGGAGTATTATTATTGAATAAGGAGTAATTGTATTCTTTAGCAAAATGTTTTCAAAGGCTGTCTTCTGCAGAGGCGTCAGAAAGCGTCTCTATATGAAAAATAGCTAATAAAGCGATTTATTCATGTAAAGGGCCACCGGCTTGCTGATTTTAAACTCATCTGAGCACAAAGTGTGAGGTGAGATAATGTGATCACTCACCGTTCGGCGTCCGTTCCCTAGGTGGCCCTCATTTTGTTGCTGCGGCATCAGAATACGGGGGAAATTGTAAAATCTGTAAACGTCTTCTTGTCCAAAGGTATAGACCCGATTTGAACATTATTTTGCACACATGTTCCTTGGGTGGCCCTCTACCAAGATTATTCAAATTATTCCGATCCGTTGAAAAACATGAACACCAGGGAGTGGAGCTTGTTTGCCTTATAAGTGCATAGTGAAAAGTTAAACAATCTTCTTGTCCAAAAGTACTTGTCCGATTTGAAAATTATTGGCACAAATGTTGCATGGGTGACCCTCTTCCAAGATTGTTCAAATTATTCCGATCTGTTGAAAATCATGGCCGCCAAGGGGAAAACTTGTTTTCCTTATATGTATATATTGTGAAACTTTAAACAATCTTCTTGTACAAACTTATAGGCCTGATTTTAAAATAATTTGACACAAGTATTCTCTAGGTGGCCCTATTGCAGGATTGTTGAAATGATTACAATCCATTGATAAAGATGATCAAAGCATAAAGGGCTTGTTTTCCTTGTATGCATATTGTAAGAATATTGAAAACTGAGATTTCTATTAAATCAGGAGAGCGATTTAGGACCATCGATGTCCTCTTGTGTCATGTAATTAGTGGCATTCACAATCAGTGTCGTTTTCTTTATATTACCATTATCCAGATGTTGACAGAATTCTTTTACGCGACCACATGGTTAACAGGGAAGGTCCAGATCAACCTGTGCTCCCGCTGGTCGGAGCGTCCCGGGGATCGGTTTTCAGGTGACGTGGTCATATACAGATTGCAATTTGTAAAGCTTCCGGCGTTTAGTTAAACATGCAACCCAAATCAAATATGTTGTCAATATTCTCTAATGTAAAATTGTAACAAACACGTATGGTACTATGAAAGGCCAAAAGAATTGTACATTTTGGTGACAATATGTGCAGGTTATATGTCAATTAAAAATAATGAATTGAATATATATCAAAATTTACATCTCCATGTACAAATTGTCTTTCAAAAGTTTTGAGAAACATTAAGCGACTGAATGCATGCCAGTATAATACATTAATTATACGTAATTCTATTTCAGATAAACGCAATCGGTAAGTGTACCAAATTCGATGTTTAGTTTCTATTGTTGCCCAATACGGTTTAGTCTTCATAATTCAATATAATGTCAGAATATAATGCTTAGAATAAAACACACACACAACATATCTTGAATGAAGCATGCAAGTATGCATTTACAATTCATTTGCGTATCTTTAGTACACGAGGCGAAATAGTATGCGTGTCAAATGGTGTCTTATTATCACCAAGTTGAACATATCGAAGAGGAAGCCAAGTACTCAGAGATAACAGAGGATTGCGTATGGCTGCGTAGCCCAAAGAGTGAAAGTAACCTTGAAATCACCCGAATAAGAGAATAAGATGGCCTACTCACAATCAAACTGTTTCATATATTCAATAGCACATGAACAAGTACCCCAGATTTCTATTTGGTTCGGATGAAATCCCATAAGATATATTCGTGAAGGTGAAAGCCATTGCGCCTTAAGAGCCCTGTAAGCTAAGTCGGTAGCGACTCGGGATGTAGGTCAAAGCTATGTAAGTTTGAACAGTAGATCGGCCAAACATTCTTTCCGAAGTGCCATTCGTCTTCCAGTCTATATGGAAAAGCATTCAATTACTAGGTAAGACTGTTGTGTTGGGAACTAGTGTGAGAAAGCCAGTAAACACATGTGTAAATAAAGCGGCGTTAATCCCAAATCAATCAATCAATCAATCAATTAAAAACGCAAGAATGATGCAATGCAGGTTCTATAAATAGACTGATATGCTTAACGTTGACACGATAAAACAGGAGGACTATATAGAGTATTATCTCTCCACTGATAACAAGTCGGGTTTTCGATATTTCGATGACTAACACGTGATTCCCGCGTTATGCTTATCGATTGTTTACATTGACTCAGATGTCAACCATGGTATTACTCGACAATATTCACCTGATCATGACATTTGAGCCGTTCCACGGGAAAACCAACAATATGGACTCTGCGTAATGTATCGACCCAGATAAGCCTGTGCAGTTCGCGAATGCTATTCCGGGCCGACACATTCCGTCTCAGGGGAAAAAGACGTATAGAGTAATGATTCCTGAAACAGAAAAAAAACAGGAGGTGAAAAGTGTCTGTTCGGGTTAACCTGCGCAGCATGCTTAGGCTGATCCGGGTCGATACTTTACGCAGAGTCCAAAATGTTGTTTTCTTGTGGAACGGCTATTATCGCAGATCATATAGAAGGATCAGGTTGGTATTGTCTAGCAATACCTGATTTAAGGTAAAGACTCCCTGTCATGCAAAACATTTGAGGACTGCAAACAAATTGTATATCTGTCAAGTCGGGTCATGCAAAAGGAAAATTGTTTCCATCCTTGTCACAAAGTGTTGTTGAAATAACATTACGACTGCATCGCCATTATAAGAAAAACAAAATGATATATTAATTAGCCGAAGAACGCCGTGATATATGGCATACAGTTGACAGTGACATATATATGTTACCTCTACCTTTATACACACATACACTTTATATCCCGGCAAGCTTTTGTCGGGGTGATAGCCTTATGAATACATTGCAATTAAAATTACTATACATTTACATAACCATTTACCGCATTTAACAGTTCAATTTATACTTTTACCAAATATGTTTTCATAAGTATTCTTCATCAGATGCTCATGTATGTGGTAACAGGTTACCAGTGATCGCATGTGATGTTCAAACATTTGTCTACGGTGTTTGGGAACTTCACGCAGGGAGAACGTTAGAACCTTTCAAGCTTTAAACCCACAGACTGTAATATGATAATCAGTAGCTCTGTTATTGTGTTGTTTACCTATCGCTCTATTGCACACTTCAAACGATAGTTGGGATCACGAGACACGTAAAAACACTATGTAACAAAACTGAAAAACGGCAATAATCTGGACTTGGTCTGTTTGAAGGAATAACGACTAGCGACCGAGCAGGGATAATCGTGATTAGACGGGTCGAAGGCTGTTGCTGATCTGGAGCATCGTTGGTCGTAGGGTCTATAAGCTAGGTGTTCATGTGATATGACGTGGTCGAGTTTTCAAATAAATGTCTAATGATTTATGTAACCCTTTCCCACCAGCAAACGCATTTTGACGCAATAGCAGCAGCGGACTTTTGAAAACAATGTGGCCAAAGATGAAATTGCCCATGATGAGCAATTTCTCCTTGGCCACAATGTTTTTAATTTTATTTTACTATTAAGCTTTCTTTTATGGAGATTGTTTAGGTTTTTGTCACTATGTTTTCAAAGTCGTCTGTTGCAGATTTATTGAATCTGGGAAAGGGTTAAACACTGTCATGCTTATCTATTTATAAATATCCATTTCAGCCCCGCCGCGCAAAGTGAACATTAATCATGTCCGCTAATCATTCCTATTACTTCATATCCTTTTCAAGATCATTTATGAAATCAGAGTGGGAAAACCCGATTTTTTTTGTATTCGTCAAGCCAAAGAATCTTCACCGGAATGCAGGTGTGCAGCGACGTGTGTGTATTTTCTACTATCCCCGGTATTAACCAACATCAAGAGTCCATATTTACTTTGCGCAAACCCATTCATAAAGTTCATTGAAAACCTTTTCTCTGTCAAACTGCGTAGATTTTTTGGGTTTAACGCATTATGAAAACAGAGGTTCAGTTATAGCACGATGACAGTTCACTAGTCCATTATCCCTGCATGAGCACTCGACTAGGACGTGTGCATTACCAAATTGCACTCCCCGTAACCGCTAACCAAGCCATATTTAAGCATCTTTGGAAAGAATAACCCGTTTCCCATACTTCCGACGTTTGGATGCTAAGTGGCGAGGAAGAAAACACGTGTGTAACCTTACCAACATACATGAATCCGCAGGAGACGACATTAAAAATATGTAGGCAAACCTATGGTAAGTCTCATTAAGTAGTTAGTAGTGTAATTGAATTGTAGCACACTGGTACACACGTTGAAATTGAATTGCCTATTCCAGGCAAGCTTTTCCTCCTGCCTCACTGTTTCGAGTATTCTCACAAAGTTCACAAAGTCGGCTGTACCATGTTAACAATTGGATTACACCATCTTTCGTCCAACAAGAAATGTGGTAAAATCTAATGTCTAAGGAGCAAGCAATGCATATTTCAGGAGAGACAACTCGTTACGAGCTGTTGTCTGAATCTGCATTGTTTTCAAAAGTCTGTCGTTGCCTTTGGCAGTGAAAGGGTTACTATACGTCTGCATTTGTTGAACAAGTTAAGAAATGCAGATGGGTAAAGCGTTGAGATTTCAGTAATGTATTCTGTTCCAATATCAGTTCATATTACATTATTGATAGTGTTATCTCTAGCCAAGATTATATCATCCTTACAAACGATACGTCTGCATTTGTTGAACAAGTTAAGAAATGCAGATGGGTAAAGTGTTGAGATTTCAGTAATGTATTCTGTTCCAATATCAGTTCATATTACATTATTGATAGTGTTATCTCTAGCCAAGATTATATCATCCTTACAAACGATACGTCTGCATTTGTTGAACAAGTTAAGAAATGCAGATGGGTAAAGCGTTGAGATTTCAGTAATGTATTCTGTTCCAATATCAGTTCATATTACATTATTGATAGTGTTATCTCTAGCCAAGATTATATCATCCTTACAAACGATACGTCTGCATTTGTTGAACAAGTTAAGAAATGCAGATGGGTAAAGCGTTGAGATTTCAGTAATGTATTCTGTTCCAATATCAGTTCATATTACATTATTGATAGTGTTATCTCTAGCCAAGATTATATCATCCTTACAAACGATACGTCGGCATTTGTTGAACAAGTTAAGAAATGCAGATGGGTAAAGTGTTGAGATTTCAGTAATGTATTCTGTTCCAATATCAGTTCATATTACACTATTGATAGTGTTATCTCTAGCCAAGATTATATCATCCTTACAAACGATACGTCTGCATTTGTTGAACAAGTTAAGAAATGCAGATGGGTAAAGTGTTGAGATTTCAGTAATGTATTCTGTTCCAATATCAGTTCATATTACATTATTGATAGTGTTATCTCTAGCCAAGATTATATCATCCTTACAAACGATACGTCTGCATTTGTTGAACAAGTTAAGAAATGCAGATGGGTAAAGTGTTGAGATTTCAGTAATGTATTCTGTTCCAATATCAGTTCATATTACACTATTGATAGTGTTATCTCTAGCCAAGATTATATCATCCTTACAAACGATACGTCTGCATTTGTTGAACAAGTTAAGAAATGCAGATGGGTAAAGTGTTGAGATTTCAGTAATGTATTCTGTTCCAATATCAGTTCATATTACATTATTGATAGTGTTATCTCTAGCCAAGATTATATCATCCTTACAAACGATACGTCTGCATTTGTTGAACAAGTTAAGAAATGCAGATGGGTAAAGCGTTGAGATTTCAGTAATGTATTCTGTTCCAATATCAGTTCATATTACATTATTGATAGTGTTATCTCTAGCCAAGATTATATCATCCTTACAAACGATACGTCTGCATTTGTTGAACAAGTTAAGAAATGCAGATGGGTAAAGCGTTGAGATTTCAGTAATGTATTCTGTTCCAATATCAGTTCATATTACACTATTGATAGTGTTATCTCTAGCCAAGATTATATCATCCTTACAAACGATACGTCTGCATTTGTTGAACAAGTTAAGAAATGCAGATGGGTAAAGCGTTGAGATTTCAGTAATGTATTCTGTTCCAATATCAGTTCATATTACATTATTGATAGTGTTATCTCTAGCCAAGATTATATCATCCTTACAAACGATACGTCTGCATTTGTTGAACAAGTTAAGAAATGCAGATGGGTAAAGCGTTGAGATTTCAGTAATGTATTCTGTTCCAATATCAGTTCATATTACATTATTGATAGTGTTATCTCTAGCCAAGATTATATCATCCTTACAAACGATGGCGTTTGCCGTTTCGTCAAGACATGACACAGACACGGCATGCATAAATAGTCCTTTTGTTGAAATATGGTCAAACATTTTGTCATATTCCTCATATTCCCGTTATCCCGTCCGACTCTGCAGCGATAGTCTAGGGTTTGGACCTCGGTCGGGTTCGACCTAAGATTTAAACGGTAGAATGCTCAAGCGAAATAACGTATACACATTCGAGTTATAAAATGTTGGTGTTTGTAAAGGGTAGTTTCCATTAGTTGTATTTATGTAGATATATTAGTACGGTTGTGTATAGTTGAACAGTTTGTTTCGCAACATTGATTTTAATGAATTGGGCTTATAATCTCCGACTGCGGCCACATTTATGTCAAATTTAGTAAACTTTGAGCACAACATAGTTGTTGTTGTTGGTAAAAATGCCATATATAAATAAAACACAACACAAACGTGTTTAATTAGTTATATTTTAATCCTCATCGTTGGTGACTTGGTTTTACACATGAGACGCCTCTGTAGGAACTATTTTGGAAAGCTCGTAGATAAAAGCAGATGTTGCGCAAAATACATAAGTGTCTCCTTCTCTCACTATGTTTTACACTTTTAATAGATAAACAATTTATCAATAGATAATTTCGAAGCAGACTACTCCTCAAATTCAATACGGTTAATACTTTACCGTTTTTATGGACGCTCTCCGATGCAGCAGACAACTTTTGAAAACGTTGTGGTAAAAGGAGAACTCCCCAATAATGAGCAATTTCCTCTTTTGTCACAAGGTTTTTTCAACTCTATTCGACGATATTTCTTTCATTTCTCAATATATTTTCATATTTTTGCCAGGATGTTTACACAGTCGTCTGTGCAAAACTTTAAGAAGGTTTAACAGAAAATGGTAGTATATACCATGGAATAAATTACTCTAGATCCCAATTCGTTATGTAAAGTAATAAATACTGCAAACGGGGGACACCGTCTTGTGTTGACGAAGAACCAATTTTCGGATGACTCGTTATTTCCCTTTTCAAAAACACTCGAATACACACAATCAAGTGGGTTGAAGGGCTTACTTCCTGCCCATTGTGTTACGCATCCTGCCAAATCCGACTTGACGGATTTCGTGAATATTGCACTATATTAGAGTTTATCATACCCCTTATGTTGAATAATGGTCATCCCTGTCTTTGAATTTCAATCCAGGACACTGATTGTAAATATGGGATAGTCGTACGTATTATTTGAATATTGGGTGTCCTATGTGTTAACGGAATACATTTAGTAAATGGCTACACACATTGCTGTTAATGCAGTCAATCTATGATTATTTGTGCATGTAATCCAATCATGATGTACAATGTTTTGCAGGCATTTACTATCACATTATATTAAATGAGTAATGCATCTCTTATCTTAAAAGACAGCTTATGATAACTCGGCTATTTATGCACCCGTTATTTCTTCAATCCGGAACAGTAGATTTCCGATAATTCGAATATGAAAACGAAAAAAACAACACTGTGGAACTGTCGCGCAGGCTAACCCGGACAGACACATTTCGCCTCCTGTTGATTTTTTGTTTCAGGAATCATTACTCTATTCCTCTATCCACCCCGAGACGAAATGTGTCGGCCTGGATTAGCCTGCGCAGAGATCATAATGTTAATTTTCTCGTCGGACGGCTCATATATCGTCGAGCTCCAAACATTGCCTAAAACGTATATATGTCGTTGGTAACAAATGTAGCTATCAAAAGTATTGCCGTGCTGTTCTCTTTTGATAGGACTTTATTACAGGGTAGCCTTTTCAAAATGGTGTTTAACCCAAATCAATAAATCAGTCATGCTATAACACACTAATAAATTGCTATAACAAAGCATAACCCTTTTCCACATGTAACAGAAGACAATTCCAAGAGCAATTTTCTCTACATAATTGATGCCACTCTATAAATACCTGTTGATGCTGGTTATTTTCAGTTTCCTCAATACATATAGATACAATAATCTTTAAATAACATCTCTCTTTCCAATTATTCAAGTTTAACTGCTAATTAGGTCTAACCACCATTATCAATTAGAATTGAACACTTTCAACTGATTTAATCCTTTCCCACAAACAGACCCATTTTGGTGCATCTGCAGCAGAGATTTTTTGAAATAATGATGAACAATTTCTCTTTTTCCACATTCTTTTCAATTTTATTCAATAACTATATATATACTTTCATTTATAGACACTCAGTGCATGTTTTTATGTTATGTTTTCAAAGACGTAATGTTTTCAAAGTTGTCTGTTGCAGATTTGTTGTATGTGGGAAAAGGATAAAGCAACTCACCCCAATTTGTAAAACTTGAGCAAGATCTACATCAGGAGCTTGGGTGTCTTGTTTTGTCTGTGAAAAATGAATACAGTTCATATAAATTGAAATGTGTCATTCACATCATCGGTGAAATCTTTAAGATCGGTGTTTTAACCCTTTCCCACTTGTAGATAGCTTCTGACGCCTCTAAAGCAGACGACTTTTGAAAACACTTTGACATAATGAGAAATTTCTACTTTTATCACAATATCATTAACAAGCATTTTTCAGTAATTATACTTTCAATAAGTGATTATTCATATTTTTAAAGTCGTCTCCTGCAGATTTGTTGTATGTGGGAAAGGGTTAAGAAAATCAACCTTTAGCGTGACTATTTATCCTGTTCCATATACATCAAATTTGCAGCAGACGAAATTGAAACAAAACTGCAAAACAACCCTTTCCCTCATATGACAATTCTGCAGCAGACGACTTTGAACATGTTTTGTCAAAAAATAGAAAATCTCTTTAATTGAATGGATAACCTATGACTAAAAGAGGAAAACGTTGTGGCAAAAGGAGAAATTGTACGTTTTGTGCAATTCCTTCTTTTGTCATTATCTTTTCAAGAAGCTGTCTACTGCAGAGGCGTCCGAAAGCGTTTATATGAAGGAAAGGGTTAAAAGCAAGTGACACTCAGGAAGGGGCCAATTTTGACCCAAGGGGCATAATTTGTACAATCATTGTAGAGAACCACTAGACAATGATACTAACCCTTTCATGCAGTTTTAGACTAGAAGATTTTCAAAGTTTTCCTTTTGGTTGCCATGGTCACCAGAGTTCTTCACGGAATTAATTGCTTAGGAAAATGATCACTGAATGATCATTCCTACCGAATGCAATCCAAACAGTGGATGAGGAGCAGATGTTATTGGAAGAACAAATTGACTACAGACATCATACAGGCCGTCACAATAGCTCACCATGAACACTTTGTTCTCTGGTAAGCTCAAATTAAATTTGAAAATGGAGAAGCTTCATCAACCCTTTCCCTCATATAGACGCTTTCTGACGCCTCTGCAGCAGACGGCTTTTAGAAAACATAGTGACAAAAGAAGAAATTGCTCAAAACGAGCAATGTCTCCTTTTGCACAATGTTTTCCACTTTTAGTTATAGGTTATTCATTCAATTACAGAGATTTTCTATATTTTGACAACATATGTTTAAAGTCGTCTGCTGCAGATTTGTTGTATGATGGAAAGGGTTTTACAAACAAAACATATAGGAATTGGAAAACAACAATTTCAATAATATCTAACTTACTAACAAAACAGAAATAGTGTGGGAAACATAAAGATTTTTTATGAAGAGCAATTTTATTTCCCATGATGTTTTAAAAAACCTCTCCATTGTAAAGACATTAACAATCATCTATAATAATAAGGAAAATGGTTTTGTTTGTTTGGTGTTTTACAGGGCTTTAACCCTTACACTCATACGACAATTCTGCAGCAGACGACTTTGAACAAATTTTGTCAAAAAATAGAAAATCTCTTTAATTGGATGGATAACCTATGTCTAAAAAAGGAGAAAACATTATGGCAAAAGTGGCTTGTTTTGAGCAATTTTCTTCTTTTGTCACTATATTTTCAAAAAGCCGTCTGCTGCAGATGCGTCAGAAAGCATCTATATTTGTTTCTGGGTGCACCAGAGTCAGTTGAAACTCTAACCACACACACCAGAGTGCCAAGGAGGGAAAGCCATTTGAACTATTATTATTATTTGGTATGACTCTACCAGTGATAGAACCTGCCATCTTAAATATTGCATATATATATTTGATCTAATATCATTATTATTTGGTATGACTCTACCAGTGATAGAACCTGCCATTTAAACTATTATTATTATTATTTGGTATGACTATACCAGTGATAGAACCTGCCATCTTAGATATTGCAGAATTGTCTTAAACAATGCCATACAGTTGATCTAGATTTAATATCCTGCCTCAATAAAAAACAGACAGATTGCCCTGGATTCTACCAGTAATCCCTACTTCAATTAGAATAAATTTTCATCCATTATAAATTGACATCTGCTGGCTGCTAAGGAGTTAAAGTTCACTTGTAGCTAAATAAAAGTTTCAACTAAGCTTTCTTGACCGCTCTGATTCAATCTCTGTGATGAAGTGGTTAGCGCATCCGCCTTAGGAACCATATATATCAGGGTTTGCCCACGGTAACAATATATATCAGGGTTTGCCCTCAGGAACAATATATTTCAGGGCTTGCCATTGGGAATAATATATATCAGGGTTTGCCCTCGGGAACAATATGTATCAGGGCTTGTCTTCGGGAACAATATGTATCAGGGCTTGCCCTCGGGAACAATATATATCAGGGCTTGCCCTAAGGAACAATATATATCAGGGTTTGCCCTCAGGAACAATATATATCAGGGCTTGCTCCCAGGAACAATATGTATCAGGGCTTGTCCTCGGGAGCAATATGTATCAGGGCTTGCCCTCGGAAACAATATATATCAGGGCTTTCCTCAGTAACAATATATATCAGGGTTTTTTCGAGAACAATATATATATCAGGGTTTGCCCTCGTTAACAATATATATCAGTGTTTGCCCTCGGGAACAATATATATCAGGGCTTGCCCTCGGGAACAATATATATCAGGGCTTGCACTCGGGAACAATACGTATCAAGGTTTGCCCTCGGGAACATTATGTCTCAGGGTTTGCCCTCGGGAACAATATTTATCAGGGTTTGCCCTCAGTAACAATATATATCAAGGTTTTCTCGAGAATAATATATATATCAGGGTTTGCCCTCGTTAACAATATATATCAGTGTTTGCCCTCAGGAACAATATATATCAGGGCTTGCCCTCGGGAACAATATATATCAGGGCTTGTACTCGGGAACAATATGTATCAAGGTTTGCCCTCGTGAACATTATGTCTCAGGGTTTGCCCTCGGGAACAATATATATCAGGGTTTGCCCTCAGTAACAATATATATCAGGGTTTGCCTTCAGGAACAAAATATATCAGGGTTTGCCCTCGGGAACAATATATATCAGGGTTTGCCCTCAGGAACAATATATATATCAGGGTTTGCCCTCAGGAAAAATATGTATCAGGGTTCGTTACACGTTCAGGTCATATCAAAAAAAATAATCGTAGACCTTGGCACCGATTATAGGTGCAAAAATAACATTATCATGAAGTCTATGTGTCAGGATAACTAACATCGGTAGACTATACGTTATATACCCAGGAGACACTGTGATATAACTGAAATACTGTTGAAAGTCAGGGAAAGCACAGTTAAAATAAACCAATCAATAGAAACAACTGCAGGATACATATTATCTTCCAGAGCTCTAGACAAGGGGCGTTTTGCATACATGTTCTAAAATCCTTATTTGATCCTTTAACCCTTTGTTGTGGGTACTCAAAATAATTGTCTCAGTGAGACGATTTGTTTGAGTACCCACAACATAGGGTTTACTTTAATAATAAGAGAGAAATTGTTGGAAAAGAGCTGAATACCCCTCCTTATCTGGACCTCTGGATTCTTCTTTTGATTACTATTTAGAGACACCTACCTCCCTTGCTATGACTTTAATTCATTGAATCTGTATAAATATGTCGCACTGATGGCTGCTCCTACTCTGCGAAACGAAGAAGTAACAACTACTCCAAATCTTAGGGATAATCTGAATCTGCACAACTGATCTAGATCACAAATCTTGTTTTCAAATACAAGGGCGTTCAAGCGTAGAAAGAAAACGTTTTTCCCGCCACAACAAACTTAGCCTCGTCGTTGTAGTTGTTGTATAGGTAAATCCCATCTGAACCTCTGAGATAATAGTTCCAATAAAACAGAAGCACTAGGAAAGCACTATAATTAAAAATAACAGTAAATAAATAATATAAAACTTAAAAAAAAACGTTAACACTGATGATTAGTTCATGTGCATTCTTTTTGTGTAGCTAGCTTTATCTATAAATATATTTGAGTCAAGGTTGTCTATAGCTTGTTTCCACATAGTCTAATATATCTATAGGTACTACCTATTTACGTAAAATTGCAAGATAATTATAAACAAAAATTAAAGAGCATACTTTGGCCATAAAAAGGGATTTATGAGTAATTGACTAGACAATAATGTTTCTTGCATTATCAAAACATATTTGGAATTCGTATTGCTGTCGTCTATTATTACGAACAGAAAATAATAAAGTAAAGACTTTCAGAAGGAATACATTTATAATGAACGAGGTTAAAACATGAGGGCCAATATGATCCTAAATCGATCACCTGCATTATGGCAAAGAAGCAAATAGATCAGCCCTTTTCTGATGCCACTTGGCGACTGCCTTTTTCAACCAGTCAATATGACTGGAACAAATGATGTAAATGGTCACATTTCTGCTAAACCATTTCCCTATTAGAGATGGTTTCTGAGGCTTTTGCAACTGACGATTTTTTTTTTTTTCAATAACCCATGAAGCTTTCTGAAATAAAACTGGAAAAATCCATGGGGGCCGCCATTTTGGATATGTATAAAAAGCAGACGTAAAACACAGATTGAAAATTATTGTCGGCTTTTTAATCATTTTGTTTAAAATCGGTATTTTGGATATGTATAAATGAGCAGAAAAACACGGATTGAAAATTATTGTCGTCTTTTTAATCATTTTTTTTTAAAATCGATTTTTGAGTATGTAAAAAATGAGACGAGAAACACGGATTGAACATTGTCGTCTTTTTAATCCTTTTTTGTTTTAAATCGATATTTAAGATCATTTAAGTGCTGTGTTATGTGGGAATTAACATTTGTACGAAAAGTTAAAAATAAATGTAAGAAATATGTTTTCCCGTTTGTCAAAAAATCGACAGCATTAACCTTCTACGCCCGAACTTAAATTTTGACTGTATCGTAGCCAAAGAAGGACGTGACGTCATTTCCGTAACACTTCATCTTGGCGTAACGTCAATGGAGCGATGTCGTTTCCCGCAAAAAATGTGGTATCAACATGAAAGTCCCAAAATTCCTATGCATGAGCTATTGACTCACTCATTCAAAGTATAATTATTTATCAAACATTGTGGCAAAAGCATAACTTTCTCATAAGGAGCAATTGTTCTTTTGGCGACAATCTTTTCCTAAATCGTCTGTTGCAAAAGCCTCAGAAACCATCTCTAATAGGGAAATGGTTTAGCAGAAATGTGACCATTTACATCATTTGTTCCAGTCATATTGACTGGTTGAAAAAGGCAGTCGCCAGGGGGCATCAGAAAAGGGCTGATCTATTTGCTTCTTTGCCATAATGCAGGTGATCGATTTAGGATCATCTTGGCCCTCATGTTTTAACCTCGTTCATTATAAATGTATTCCTTGATTTTCTGAAAGTCTTTACTTTATTATTTTATGTTCAAATAATAAACAACAGCAATACGAATTCCAAATATGTTTTAATAATGCAAGAAACATGACATCAACATTATTATTGTCTAGTCAATTACTTATAAAACCTTTTGTATGGCCAAAGTATGCTATTAAAATTTTGTTTATAATTATCAAGCGTTTTTTTCGTAAATAGGTAGCACCTATAGATATATTACCCTTTTCAGTTGTTCTTAAACTCAACAAGGGCAATTTGTTACTGTCTTATTCTAACACAACGTTTTTGACCGCGTCAAAAATGATGGTAAAGCACGTGATTGACGTCATTTAAAAAAGTTACGTCACCGTTACAATTCAAATTTCCAAACGGCATTTACAACACAATCTCGTGACTTCATTCATTAAATGTCAAGCCCAACGTAGTAACGCATGCGCTCTGAGAAACGTTGTATGAAAAATACTGGGGAGGGAATTTCAACATCCAAAAACAGTTCCGGAAATTTAGAGTGAAATACTGCATTTAGATCACGCTCAAATACTTCTTTGTGTATAGAAGAGAAATTGTCAATAGTGTTAGAATTAGGAAATATATATCATTTTGAGTGATATACCGGCTCGTATATCACGATTGGGAGTTCAGGTGTGTAGTAATTAATCACGAATGCCGAATGGCCTGAGTGTTCATTTATACACACCTGAACGACACATCGTGATATAAGAGACGGTATATCACTCAAAATGAGATCTATTTCAATTATAGCACTTTTTTATAACTTAAAGGATACAAATTAAGGGTGAACTACGTTTTGACATGACGTTGTTTTCCTTGATAAAATCACGTGTAGGCTATCCTATCTTTACTCCCCATTGTATTTGTTTTGGAAATATTCGATTTTTTCAACTCAAAACATTTTGAAATCAGTTATATTAACAGTTTATGAACATTTTATTTGTATTATAACTTTTTAAATTGTTTTCAAACTCATCATGGGCAATTTGTTACTGTCATTCTAACACAACGTTTTCGACCGCGCCAAATATGTTGGTAAAACACGTGAATGACGTCATTTAAAACAATAACGTCACCGTTACAATTCAAATTTCCAAACGGCATTTACAACAGAAGCTCGTCACTTCATTCATAAATGTCAAGCCCAACGTAGTAACGCATGCGCACTTAAAAACGTTGTATGAAAAATACGCGGGAGGGAATTTCAACAGCCAAAAATAGTTCCGGAAACTTAGAGTGATATACTACATTTAGATCACGCTCAAATCCTTCTTTGTGTATAGAAGAGAAATTGTCAATAGTGTTAGAATAGCGTATAGACAATACAGAGAGACTTTTTGAGTATTTTAACGAGGTAATTTGTGTTTTCCCGCATTTTTGCTGTAATAGAAATTCAGACGCCTGTGGTATATAGTTCTGTATTTTCATATGTTCATGTTCGTTAGTCTGAGCATACAGTATTAACACTCACACTTGCAATAAATCTGCAGCAGACAAGTTTGAAAACATTTTAAAAGTATGAAAAATATTTATAAATGTTGATCTAAATCTGAAAAAAAATGTGGCAAAGGGAAAATGAGCATGTTTTCCTTTATCACAAGTTATCTGCTGCAAATGCATGGGAAAGTGTTAAATAATAACTTATTAACTATGGTTTAGTAGTGAGCTAGGTGTAAGCTCGAGGTGTATTGTATTCAGAGTATCTTTGAGGAGCTGCTGCCCTTTAATTCTTGAAGAATGAAGTTCTGGACAGTCCAAAAGGAAGTGTTGCAAATGTTCATCTTCTTTGTGACATAATTGGATGTACCAGGTATTTCTGTTTGGATACATGTTGCAACATTTGTCTGAAAGATGTAGGTTGCTGTAACAAGCCTTGTTTTCACTTCCGCTTTTTTCGCATCACGCTTATAAGGATGCACTGCATTCCATATATTGTGTACCTTCTGTATTGGTCTGTCTTGTATTTGTAGGTATTTTAGGGTGGGTTTTCCTTCTTGTTGAGCAACCCATTCCTGGTACCAGTAGTTGGAGACAGCTTGGTCCACCACCCGTTTCCATCTAGGTTTGTCTACAGGGTTGTTTACCAGTGACCTGGCATTTGGTGTATTTATTTAATATTTCTTTGATATTTGATGTAGATGACTGGTCTGGCGAGAAAGTACTTTACACTAAGTTGAATTATTCAACTACAGGTTTTCACAAGTAGGGATAATTTGTGTTTGACTAAGATTGATTCAATTGGTTCTGCTCACAAGAGAATGTATACTCCTACTTTTGCAGTTCTTTCAGGAAGTCCTTGGAAGTGCTTAAGCATTTGACGTTGTTGTTTCTCTAGTTTGTCAATGTCACTTTTCTTGGTTTGCAAAACTACAGTGATCTAGGAAGCACGAAAGTCTTCCAGATTTGAATGCTACCTTAGGAGAAAAACCCCTTCTAGCATGAAGTCCAGGTTCAAACAACACATACATGTACATGCTTAGTCGTTCTATTTTTAAGCGATCCTATCTGTTTAAAGTGTTAGAATTCTGGTGATACCAATATGTTTAAGGAAATCTGTTTGAATGATTTCAGACTTCTTTGGATTGATGTTAACCTTGTCCTTCATGGAACAGAACTTCTCAAGAGATTTCTTAATATTATCCAGAGGTGTCCTGTGATGCCTTAGTGGTATAATTTAGTGAACAACAACACCTCATGGACCACTGTATCAAAAGCCTTTTGAGCGTCGAGGCTAGCCATAATTAGATTTTCTGACGGGGTTGTATTTGATATTGCTTCCGATATGATATAAGCTGCATTGATAGATGAACTGTTTCAGGTAAAACCTATTAGGAGGGTTTTTAGCTCACCTGTGCACGAAGTGCAAGGTGAGCTATTGTGATCCCATTTTGTCCGGCGGCCGTCCGGCGGCCGTCCGTCGTCCGTCGTGCGTCGTCCATCGTGCGTCGTCGATCCTGCATATTACTAGTACTCCCTTCAGTAGCAAGATTACCAGGTATTGCTGATGTTTTCGGCCTGTCCATAATGATTAGTGTAGTCTATTTTTAATTCAGAATTGTTTGCGCTGTTACATCTGTATGTGGTATGGAAGATCTTTAATTTTAATCGAGAACACATCATGATCTACATTCGTACAATGTATCAATATTATAAGTATATTGATGTAATTGATTTTGAGTCAAATGTTCACAAAAGTAGTATTTCCAAGACTTAATGTATTAACTACATTGACTTGATTCTGCAGTCGAGATATCTGTCAAGCAGACCGAGCACAACATTGCCGAGTCCTCTTTAGCCACATTTATCTCTGTCATTTTTTCTCCTAGACAAAGCGGCAGTGTTAGAGTTCTCTCTACTTTCTGAACTATGGGTTTAGGTAAGGGTAGCTGTTTGTTACTCATATATATCTTAGTGTGTTAACAGTTGTTGTTCGGTTTTCATTGTTCAGTTGTATAACCTGCAACGCAGCTTGACACATATCTGCGATTTGAGCACAGATTTAATATGGCACTTCTTTTCAAATACTTTACAGATGATAAGGAGGTCTTCTTGAACAAAATTGTCATACAATCTACCATTCGCATCCACTCTGGAAGTTGTAGGGAAGAAGTTGACACGATAAAGTTGTCTTCCATCAGATTTATTTAATGAGATTGCACTATATATCTTTTTCTGTAACGTTTTCTTTGGATTCATTATATAATGTATCCGCTGTGTGTACTCACATCATTTTAATATTGTTACTGTAAGTTAGATAACTCAAATTACGTTTCTTCAAGAATCTTTGATAGGGTGACCTCCCTCGCTAAAAATGTATTACTAGTAAGACTGCACTAAGTTTAAAGGGGGCAGTATTTGGTTTAATGGTTTGACTGACGCTACCAACATTTAGACTTTTCAAAATCAATGTTTGAACAGAAGAAAATGCTTGAGTGGACAACTATCGCTCCTCTCATTAGCGTTTCACATCCACCGCGATTTATGAGAGCTATGGTACTCACTCTGGCGTCGGCGTCACACATTGGTGTAGGTTTTGCATACAATTACATATATTTCACCATAACTCAGTTACTTCTAGACGTATTGCATTGAAACCTGCTACAATGCTACCCAATCATCAAACCTATGTAAATAATCCAGTTAAATAACTCTGTCCTGCATTTAATTCAAATAATGGCCATTTTTTTTGCTTAGAAATGCTAGTTAAAGTTTTGAATGACAACTGCATAAAGAGTCCATATCCTAGTAACTTATTGGAACTTAATGCAACCCGCCCCAACCACCACACCTATGTAAGTAAAATCACTGTGACAAGCATCATTCATCTTTCTCAAACAGGCTAACAGTCTATGTGGAAAAGCAGCCAATTGCATGGCAAGTGTGTTATGTGGAGTACTGGTGTGAGAAAGCTAGGAAAAACATGAGTAGGTGAACTGACTGATATGACAGAAACATTGTTGAAAACTGCGTTAAGCCCCAATCAATTAATCAATAATCAAGTTAGATAACTCTATATTGCATATAACGCAAATGTGTTTGGTTAAAAATTTAAATAATGTTGTTTCATTGTCAACAGACAAAATATTGCAACATCTGCATAAGTTTACACAAATTGAGTTAATAGGATATAAGCTGTTATTGAGAAATTTCCCCTTTCTCGCAGTGATTTTTAACTACGTACATAGCAAAAGTTAAAAAAGTCATCTGTATCAAGAAACGGTTGAATTTAATACTACATTCTAAAACTCGGACAAAACGGGTTTAAACTCGGGACTATGTAGAAAAGTTTCAACTCCAGCAGTTTGAGGCGTCTGCCGAGCTTCAAAGCACCATTAACTCCCTCTATCTCGAACAAAAGTAAAGTAAGGGCACCAGGTTTTGCAGTCGTCTGCAAAAAGTCGGCATAATCGAACATTGTAAAACTCGGTGTCAGAGTTCGGCGCCTGCACCTAACACATGTCAGGAAGCCGACTATTTTAAGGTATTGGACTCAGATAAAAATGTCGGGACACTTGGCACGTTGCCGTGTGAAGTTTGTAACTCTAGCGGGACTCGGCAGTTGGATCAACACAGTCGGAGTTGGAATTTCCCGACAGTGTCCCGACTTTGCACCCGTTCTGCTCGAGTACAGGGTATAGCCGAGAACTTGCAAAGTGTCAGGAGGCCCAATATTGATTTCAAGTTGCACTATGTGCTGTTCTGCCTAATAACGGCAACCAGCTTTCAAGCCCAGCCGTTGTTGGGTGTTTTATAAGTTCCACAGCCCTACTCAGGCTGGATAATGGTCGAGTTACAGTCAATAGCCGGTAATCTGGCATGTTTCAGGGACAGGCGCCGACTACAGTGTCTCCGAGTTGCACTAGTTGCAGTTCTTCAAAAATAAAACCAATGTTTTAATTTCCCGACATTGTCCGTGAACAGTTCCATCAAACCCATCTGAAAATGGGCCGACATAACTAATCCCGCCCTAGGTTGTTCGTGGCTTTGTTCGAGATAGAGGAAGTGGGTGACACGTTAGTGCATGTCAAGTGCAAGCCCGACAAACTGACTTCGTATTGCACTAGGGTGCACTAGGTTCCATTTCGCCAAGTTGCGGCAGCCGGCTCTCAAACCCTGCGGGGTTAAACTATTCCGTAATCATTTCGACATTTCACCAGTCCTGTTCGAGTAATAGAGTTTTACTGGCAACCTGACATGAAATATAGTGCATGTATGTTTCATCAAAAGCAGCAAAGTCAAGCCGAAGTTTTGAGTTTTCTGCTCATTCACAGTCCACCTCTGGCTGTATATTGGTATTGTTCTAGACTTTAGGCGGCAACCTGATATCTGTTCGTAGCTGGCTTCGACGTCACCAGTTTCCGTACTGTACAGTTACGGCAGCCAGTTGCAAAATCCAGCCAAACTTCGAACTTGCCAAAAATATTCTCAAAAGAGAACTTACAAACATTACAAAGAAAACGTTATTTACACGTTATTAATACAACCAGGAATTACTAAAACCCGAAAACACTCTAGTGAAGAAAGGGTTTTTGCCTTTATTTTTATACATAATCCTAAAATAAGAGATTTTTGTAATCATATTTTTGGAATCATTAAATAGCCGCCCCGGTGGTCTAGTGGTTGAGGGTCGACCTCGGTGCGGGAGGTTTTGGGTTTGTTTTCGGGTTGGCTCATGCCAAAAACTTTTAATATGGTAGTAATGGCTTCCCTTCTTTGTGCTCAGTGAATATAATTACGACAGATACGCTTTGCTTGTGTCAGGGTAAGCCTAGAGAACACCGTGATATGACTTAAGATACATACAGGTACGATGGTGTAAGGATAGGCCAAGGGAACACCGTGATATGACTAAAGATACACACATGTACGATGGTGTAAGGATAAGCCTAGGGAACACCGTGATATGACTTAAGATACACACAGGTACGATGGTGTAAGGATAAGCCAAGGGAACACCGTGATATGACTTAAGATACACACATGTACGATGGTGTAAGGATAGGCCAAGGGAACACAGTGATATGACTTAAGATACACACAGGTACGATGGTGTAAGAATAAGCCTAGGGAACACCGTGATATGACTAAAGATACACACAGGTACGATGGTGTACGGATAAGCCTAGGAAACACCGTGATATGACTTAAGATACACACAGGTACGATGGTGTACGGATAAGCCTAGGGAACACTGTGACATGGCCAAAGATACACACAGGTACGATGAGTTCATTTTCAATCAAAATAAAAACAAAAGATTTAACCCTTTCCCATATACAAAGAATCTACAGCAGACGACTTTAACAGAAACATTTGGAGAAAAACTTAGAAATAACTAGGAATGGAAGTTTAATTTCAGAATAAACGGTTGAAAAACAGTATACCAAATAAAGACATTGCTCGTGATGAGCGAATTCTCCTCCTTTTGATACAATCTTTTCAAAAGTCGTCTGTATACGGGGGTTAACAGCCTTTGTAACCATTTCTCTCACTCACACAGACGCTTTATGACGCCTCTGCAGCAGACGGCTTTTTGAAAACATAGTAACAAAAGAAGAAATTGCTCAAAACGACTCTCCTTTTGCCACAATGTTTTCCACTTTTAGTCATAGGTTATCAATTCAATTATAGAGATTTTCCGATTTTGACAAAACATGTTCAAAGTCGTCTGCTGCAGAATTGTCGTATGAGGGAAAGGGTTAATGAAGTGAAATAGTAGTAGTTTTATATATTATTTAAGTGAAACGTAACATAAGTAATAAATATATACAATGTGTTAACATAACAGTTTAAAATTCACATTTGTTGGCAATAATTGTACATATTAAGGGTACTACCCGGCAGTACAAATGACTTATGAATCACTAGAAATCAATCAGTATATAAGTACTAAAAAAATCTGTTAATAATTGATGATATAATAAATAAAAATATAAATATAAATATAAATATAAATATGTATAAAACTTGATTAAACGGTATAAACTATTTCAGATCTTTTCAAATAACAATCGTGTATGTATATAGCGGATTTCTTTATGAGTCTTTTATCAGTCAGCATGTATTTAAGACGTTGGCCAAATGTCATATCTAAAAGGTACTATTATACTAACGCAAATATAAAATAAAATAAATGAGTATATTATTTGTACAGCATATTGGTGAACGGCTGTAAGAAGTACTGGTGTGATATTGTCAGATATTAAACATGGATCCGTGAACTATCCATCGCGATATAACTGGTACAGCATATTGGTGAACAGCTGTAAGGTGTACTGGTGTGATTTTGTCAGAAAAAAACATGGGTCGGTGAACTATCCACCTTGATATAACTGTTACATCATATTGGTGAACAGCTGTAAGGAGTACTGGTGTGATATTGTCAGATATTAAACATGAATCGATAAACTATCCATCGTGATATAACTGGAACAGCATATTGGTGAACAGCTGTAAGAAGTACTGGTGTGATATTGTCAGATATTAAACATGGATTGGTAAACTATCCATCATGATATAACTGGAATACTGTGGACAGTGTCCTATTAGTTTAAACATTAAATCCTCTCGCACTGTCGCATATTACAGCTGAGAATAGAATAACCCGAACTGTCGAATAGCAGAGCTGAAATACCCCGCACTGTCGAAAAGAACAGATGAAATAGCATGCACTATCAAATAGTACAGATAAAAAAGCCCGCACTGTCGAATAGAACAGATGAAATAGCCTGCACTGTCGAATAGTAGAGCTTAAATAGTACGCAATGTCGAATAGCAAAGCCGAAATAGCCCGCACTGTCGAATAGTAGAGCAGAAAAAGCCCGAACTGTCGAATAGCAGAGCTGAAATAGGCCAAACTGTCGAATAGTATAGCTGAAATAGCCCGCACTGTCGAATAGTAGATCTGAAATAGCCCGAACTATCGAATAGAACAGATAAAATAGTCCATGCTCTCGAATAGAAGAGCTGAAAGAGCCCGCACTGTTAAATAGTACAGACGAAATAGCCCGCACTGTCGAATAGTACAGATGAATTAGCCCGCACTGTCGAATAGCACAGATGAATTAGCTCGCACTGTTAAATAGTACAGATGAATTAGCCCGCACTGTCGAATAGAACAGATGAATTAGCTAGCACTGTTAAATAGTACAGATGAATTAGCCCGCACTGTCGAATGATACAGCTGAAATAGCCCCGCACTGTTAAATAGTACTGATGAATTAGCCCGTACTGTCGAATAGAAGAGATAAAATAACGCTTCTAGGAAACACGCAGTGTTGAATAAAGTGGTATTATATAATATCATATCCTATGAATGCCAGTAACAGGACCAACATTACAAATGTTGTAAGAGGCAATCATATCAATTGAACGTGTCGAGTAGTTAATTGTATCATCAATGCACGAGAACACAATTAATGGATATTACATCGGAACACCAGTTAAAGGGACATCTGTCCCATACGTAAAACTATCCAGAAGTATTCGCACGTTAACCATGTCCCACTAACACTATATCTGCAGCAGACGACGTTAGAATAACATTGGCAAATATATAGAAAGCCTCTTCACATATATAATGTAATTACTGAATAGAAATGAAAACATTATTGCAGAAGGGGAAATTCTCCTTTTGCCGAAACGTTTTATAAAGTCGTCTGCTGCAGAGGCATCAGAAAGCGGATGTATGTGAGAAAGGGTTAAAACCTATTTGTATAATAAATGTAATAATGTAATGTATTGTTGTATTAATCGACACCGAGCCCCGGTAGCGACGCGGGCTGTACATTCAGGATGACATGTATCCTCAAAACATGTATCCCCAATAACATATATCCCCAATTAAATATATATATATCCCCAATTATATATATTCCCAATTAATTATATCCCCAATTATATGTATCCCTAATTATATATATCCCCAATTATATATATCCCCAATTACATATATCCATAATTACATATATCCCCAATTGTATGTATCCCAAATTACATGTATCCCAAATTACATATATCTCCAATCCAATTATATATATCCCCAGTTAAATATATCCCCAATTATATGTATCCCCAATTACATGTATCCCCAAGTGTATGTATCCGAAATTACATATATCCGATTTCATGTATCCCCAATTATATGTATCCCCATTTACATGTATCCCAAAACACCTGTATCCCCAATTTCATGTATCCCCAATTTCATGTATCCCCAATTATTTGTATCCCCAATAACATGTATCCCCAATTACATGTATATCCAATTACTTGTATCCCCACTTACATGTATCATCAATTACGTATCCCCGTTCCTTGAATAATAACCTGACTGTCGCCCTAATGTTGTACTATTTTAAACCGTCTATGAAAAGTTAGATCCATGCTTGCGGAATGTGGATCGATTGATTGATGTGACTTTTGCAGGTTGAACTTGCTGAACATTTTCGAAAATGGTGTTTTTATTAAGAAGTGTACAACTTGAAATAGTAGTTGTCCTCTTGCAGACGACATATCACTCCTACGACGCAGAAGTCCTTTGAAAACATTGTGTGAAAAAGAGTTGTCGACAACGATCGTCCCGTTTACCACAATAACATGTATCATCAATTACGTATCCCCGTTCTTTGAATAACCTGACTGTCACCTAATGGTGTAACATTTTAAACTGTCTGTGAAAAGATTCCTGCTTGCTGAACATTTTCGAAAATGGTGTTTTTATTAAGAAGTGTAAAACTTGAAAAAGTAGTTTTTCTCATGCAGACGATATATGGCTCCTACAAGGCAGTCCTTTGAAAACATTGTGTGAACAATTTATCGAGTTATCGACAATGATTTCCCCGTTTTCGAAACTGTTTTCATCTCTGTTTTGATCAAACGTATATTTCTAATTTGTTAAATGTTTTATCTTTCACTTTATACGTTTAAATCCGTTCCCGAATACAGAAGCTTGCTGACGCCTCTCAGTGAAGCAGCCGACTTTGGAAAACATTGTTGCAAAAGCAGAAATTACTCATGATTAGCAATTTCTATTTTGTCACATTGTTTTCAACTTTGTCCACTACTGTGTTCTTTCATTTATAAAGAATTTCAACATTGTTGACTACATGTTTTCAAACACATGGACTATCAGGGAGACAAACATATACATACTAAATGAAGTCACGTACATGTACCTCGGTTTATGTGTTTACAGGGCCCATTTCGACCGGAAGCGACGATACTCGATGGAGGCCGATTATTGGTCTTCCTGGTTCCTGCCGCTTGCTATGTAGATCTACATAATTATTATACAATGTCCGTGATGATAACAGCTTTCATAGCGATTTTCGGTGAAATACTAATAGGTTTATACGACAATGTCCGGAAAATTGTTTGGAATTGTTCTTGTCCCTGGTAAGTTTATCTTGTAATGCCTAATTATATATTTCGCACTTTCAGGGGCATTTTGAAACTTCTGTAATAAACTTCTTTTTAAAACATTGTAGCAAATGGAGAGTGATTTTAACTTCATTCAATGAGTATTCTTTCTTTTGTAGAAGGTGCTTTTGAAAGCATGTTTTCGTACTTTCTTTTAAAGTAATTTCCCATACTTTTGCCTCGTTATTTTCTAAGTCATCTGTTCCAGATGTATTAATGAGGGAATGGGTTATTAATTACGACTTTTTCGCTGACGACGACATTAATTCAGCATTCTCTTTCTCACTATGACTGCAACTGTGATTAACCCTTTCTCACATACATCAAATCTGCAGTAGACAACTTTCAAAGCATCTTGACAAAAACCTGAAAAAAATCCATAGATGAGAATTAAATTATGACAAAGAGTTGAAATCATTGAGGCAAAATGAGAAATTCTTCAAGATGGGCAATTTCTCCGTTTGTCGCAAAGTTTTCAAAGGTTGTCTGCTGTACGTACGGCAGAAAAACGTCTTTATGTGGGAAAGGTTACAATCAGCTTATTCGGTATTAACGCCTTTCATATCTATGTTTGGTTGAGAACACTGATTGACCCTCATATAAACTTTGATTATAAGATGATTTAATTAATTACAAGCATTTGCATAACGATGATGATGATGATGACGATGATGATGATGATATTTACTAGACTAAACATCATTTGCAAACAGTGTAGACCACGATGAGCTTGTAAATACGTGCAATGATCATAGTTTACTACTCATTCATTAAATCCTTATCATTTGGACTTCTCCATACATATTGAATTACTTGTAAACAATCACAGGTGATGACAAGTTGTAGTAAATTAGACTTCTCCATAAATATTGAATCACTTGTTAACAATCACAGGTGATGACAAGTTGTAGTAAATTACTTCTCCATAAGTATTGAATTACTTGTTTACAATCACAGTTGATGAGAAGTTGTAGTATTTTAGACTTCTCCATAAATATTGAATTAGTTGTTTACAATCGCAGGTGATGAGAATTTGTAGTATTTTATACTTTTCCATAAGTATTGAATTACTTGTTTACAATCACACGTGATGAGAAGTTGTAGTAATTTAGACTTCTCCATAAATATTGCATCACGTGTAAACAATCACAGGTAACAAGTAGTAATTAAGATTTCTCCATAAATATTGAATTACTTGTTAACTATCACAGGTGATGACAAGTTGTAGTAGTTTAGCAGGATAAGGGTTTTGCTCAGATTTTGAGATATTCATCCTCTGTTGTTTTCAAAGCAGTCGATTCTTAAAATTTCGTTTAAAATTTAAAAGTTTAAAAAATTGCCAAACGATGCAATCATTTTATATATGATAACACTTTATTACATGACCACGTGCATATCCCCTCCCTGATCATGTTATGCATTATACGAGTCCCCTAGCAATCTGATCACAATCTTCATTCTTCGTCATTTAGTCATAAAACCGTCCTATGGTCCTGTCGAGAACCTGGTTTTGAGCTTAATGCCTTTTTCCTACAATATTTTCATTCGTAATTCGTCGCCTCTTGCGTAAGGCTTCCATCGGTTGTCTGTATCAGGGAAATGGTATATATCCGTATGTCTGTCATATATTCGGGATTACTTCATCAGGCTCTAAGCGGGAAAAATCACTGATACATTGTCGGTAGGGAGCTTAATCTTAGCCACGACACACGAAGAGCTACATTCAGGGATTGACATCAATCGAAGATTAAGATCAGCATGGGTATTCGTGCCGTTTGACTAGGAACGCACCTGGTTGCCATTTACTCGTACAAGTAATATATTTGACGTCCATGGAGAACGGTTGTTAGTTAACCCCAAATATACGGTTTGCAAATTGATCGGAATTTCTAAACATTGATACGCCTTTCGTGTCACAACAACCATACGTTGAGTTGCGATTTTCCATGTATTGAGCTCAAGCCTACAACTGATATATAAGGATAAACGTCCCGGAAGTACTGGCCCCGGAGTACAGTTATGAATAAAACCAAATATAAATATAGCTTACACATTCCACAGTCGGCTTAAATGTAACCGTGAAAAATGTTACTTTGGTCGTTGCGACTTCCATTTGCTGCACTAGAAACTCTGATACAGTATACTGAAGTGTAACAAAAATGTATCTTTGCAGCATTTGTTACCTAACACAAGTTTAGAACTGAATAGTAAATAGGAACATTGAAATTGTGGTCTACACTTATGGTAGACAGACGTAAATCTATACAATTGTACTTAAATCTGATAAATTTCACTCTTACATTCTTACACTATTTTTTTTGGTTTGTCTACATTGTGCCCGCTTCGGTGCTGTAGTGGTGGAGCGTCCGCCTCGGGCGTAGGAAGTCGCGAGAGATAGAGAGAGAGAGAGATAGAGAGAGAGAGAGCGAGAGAGAGAGAGAGAGATATAGAGAGAGAGAGAGAGAGAGAGAGAGATAGAGAGAGAGAGAGAGAGAGAGGGAGATAGAGAGAGAGAGAGAGAGAGAGAGAGAGAGAGAGAGAGAGAGAGAGAGAGATAGAGAGAGAGAGAGAGATAGAGAGAGAGAGAGAGAGAGATAGAGAGAGAGAGCGAGAGAGAGAGAGAGAGAGAGAGAGAGAGAGAGAGAGAGAGAGAGAGAGAGAGAGAGAGAGAGAGAGAGAGAGAGAGAGAGAGAGAGAGAGAGAGAGAGAGAGAGAGAGAGAGAGAGAGAGAGGGGGGAGATATATTTAATAAAAGAAGGGGCTTAATATGTATAACGCTGAAACTCAACTGTCCATATGTTTAATTGTTTGTACGTTTGATTCCTAATGAAATGATATTATGATCATACTTGTGATTCTATGATAATCTCGTGGGAGATTAGTGTTAACTCACTAAATGAATCACTATATTAGAATAAAGTATTATTATTATTATTATTATTATTATTATTATTATTATTATTATTGTCAGGATTAAAGGAAACAACGGAAATTTAAGTGCAGTACATTCTGGTGTTGAAGAATTTAAAAAAAAGAAAAAAGATTTGTTTGGGACATCGGCGTAAAACACCTCAATAAGAAACAAAACAAACATTGCGTAAGGTGTGTTCCAGGGACAACCATGCTGGTGCCTCGAACGGATCAAAACACGACACATTCACTAAACCTAAATAGTTTTACTTTTCAGGGCATAAGCTCTACTTAACTCTCTTAGCGTTGTGCTCAGATCTGTTGGATTTGTGAGGAAACACATCGAATACAGTCGATAATCCCCTCTATAGATTAACTCACTTAACACCAAAAGTGTTTATTATTTTATGTTGTTCATGTTATGAATGAAATCTAAGCACAGAATAATGGATTCTAATGTAACTTTTCCATGGGTTCGATATGCAGGCTAGGCAATCTTTTTTTGTTGATTTTTCTTCTTTTTTATTTTTTTTTTTATTGTTTTCCAATATTAAATGTTTATCTTATTTACATTCGGCCATCTCATTTTCCTTTTAAGAATAAATCATTTAGTTATTCATCAGATTCCCTTCTCCATTTTATTCTATAAGGTAAATACATGTATAAAATACATATAATCAGGAACGTAGATATGTCTTATCTACGTCTCTGCTAGAATTTATTGGATTACCTGTACTTTCATAATAAAGAATTATCACATAACACGAACAAAGTATTTTTATTATAAAAAGGAAAAAGGGTCATTGAGTTGTAGCTGTTATTGGTAGCTCTGTGTGTTCCGTAGGGATAACCGTTACGTACAAAGCTTATTACGGTATATGTGTACAACCTGTTTTAAGCTGGACATTGTATTTTTATGTTTGTCTCGAAATCTAAATTTAAAACAAATCGTCACGAATATTTATGAGTGTCATGTAAATTCTGTTTACCAATACCACGGTCTGATGGCACAACAAACCATAACCTACTCAATTTGTAAATAAACATTGCGGTTACGGAATAAGTGTCTGCTGTTCTAAACAATGGAAACAGTATGTGTGCCACACGACTGAAGCACATCTATACTCGTTAACGACATTATACTGTTACGAACTAAAAGGTTAATAACAA
Organism: Serripes groenlandicus; assembly: GCA_031761405.1. Taxonomy (NCBI): domain Eukaryota; kingdom Metazoa; phylum Mollusca; class Bivalvia; order Cardiida; family Cardiidae; genus Serripes; species Serripes groenlandicus. The sequence continues at coordinate 35,343 of JASEVX010000308.1, read as the reverse complement.
TTGTATTTACTAATGGTCTTGTATGAAAGTACTACAAAGTGATACGTAATTACATTGGATATCATGTAACACAATGAAACAGAATTCGTTATTATTGGCCAACTTCACAGGCATACTAAACATAGGGATATTGTGACCTTGGTAGGGCGTCAACTGTCGAATCGCCTCGGTGGTGAAAAGGCAGACCGTCCGCGTAGGGTGTTAGCTGGTTCGACCCCCAGCCGCTTCAAACCAAACACTTTCACTCAACCGCGTTCAGGATAGTGGGATTGGCATTACGACTGAGTCGCTGGTGTCAGGATCAATTGGAAAAATGGTACTGGTAACTTACACAAGAAACGCCATCATCAAACAGAACAAATTGTTGAGAGCTGCGTAATAAAATACCAATCAACGTGCTAACTGTCGTCTGTATCAATGAGATTACCTCATTACTGTCTGATCACGATCTCCAATGATCTCCGGCTAGTCGTACAATCATCATGAACGACTCCGGGTGGGGGACGGTTAAGATCTAAAGAAAACGACGCATATCCACGTGTGTTCTAGATGAAGGACTCAATGCCAATCCAACTAATAGTATTGGTCAGAGAAAGCGGAAGTGTACATTTATGATATACCTAATTTTAATCAAGGGAGATAACCATAATAATGAATTACATTTTACGACCGGCAAGACGACTTACTCGAGTTAACTACATATACCTTGTCTTCATCCATATTTTGAAAATTATTATGAGCTCGAATTTCTCGGACTTCCAAAACGTCAATATATACTTGTATCTAAATCTGAGGCTTTTGAGCAGGCTGATCTGAAATAGTCTATACAATTATGCAGGATTTACACTTATAAATAGTTTGAGTATCCACGTCACTACTATTGATAACAGTACAAATGTATAACTGTATATCAAATACCGATAGTGATGATATAAATGCCGGATTCTACTGTATATTCATTTCATTTATGACCTATGCTAATGGTACCCAGGGGAATGTGCATTAGAGTCGGGTCATACCAACCATAGACACTCTGTGGTAAGTACGACTAACCTCTGTAAACTACGACTGGCATGCGTTATGAACTTAATAATTTTATATATTAGTAAAACAAAAGATTGCTTTATTATAATTAAGATTTCTACCTGACTGTCCTATAAAACATAAATAATTTTTTGTCACGTGACATACAATGCTGTGACGTCATTTGAGACTAGTTTTACTAGATACATGTACCACTTGTCTTTATAGAAATTGAAGATCTTTTAAGCGTGTGACGATGCCAACGTATTTCTTTGGAAATTTATTTTGGTAAACTTTAATTTCATTAATCCTCAAAGGGCGGACAGATTAATAGAGATTGTTTCTAATGGTTGTCATGGAGACATTTGGGGATCACTTTCCCGTCGTCGGCTAGTTTCTCCGTCCGTCCGTCCGTCCCGCTTTCAATTACAGACATATACCTTACCATAAGCGACTCACTGTTGTAGTTTATTATATGTATCCATTTATTTAACTTTTATCCTTTACAGTGCATACAGGGATTGTGCAAATGTAGAAAATTAGAAATGTAGACAATGTTTGCTTTTGCTTGCATTATCTAAACATGAAACAACTTTAAAAGAGGTAGTTATGACAGCCCTCCTTGGCGCTCAGGATATTTTGGAAAGCATTACGACTGACAGGCGGGTGTCAGGATAAATGGACCAGGAGTCCTGGTAGGTTATCTAGGAACCGACGTGATATAACTGAATAATAGTAGAACAAATGAGAAAAACACAAATTAATCAATCAATCAATCAAAACAAACAAGAACACAAACAATGGGACCAATCAGGCATCAAAATGATTGTAAACTTTATCATAACAAATTAAGAAGAGGAGCTCGAACCATTTTCAATACTGTTACTGAAGCACTTTTAGTACGATATGCCTGTGTTTTTTCTACAGAAGGATAATGTTGTTATAAACAGGGACATAGATAAGAGGGATAGGCAACTGCACCTGTACACCTGTTATCTGGTTAAAATATCACACATAGAAATAAAATTGTCCAAATGTTTACATTTTGTAGCAAATAAAACTTTGAAGTCACATTTGGCACATGAACAAGACATACATATTCTGAAAGCTTAACATTTCAACTAAAGTAAGAGATACAATGAACAACTGGAATTTCTTTGTATTTTGAACACTGACTGGTTTAAAAGACACAGATATTGGGATTTCTGAATTATATTATATTTTTCCAAAAATTAATAGATTGACATTTTTCATAAGGATAACATATTATCAAAACCTGTAGTATATTAAAATATTTGTATCTACTGCAATAGAAGAATGTTTAAACTTCCAGAATTTTTATTTTTTATTTTCATATCTTGAATAGTTTTTTAGTTTTACTTGCTACAAATGTTGGCACGGGTTATATTTTAGTATACAGTTTAGTTACCTATCCCTCTTATCTATGTCCCTGTTATGATGGAAAACTGATCGAATTGTATTTATAGATACAACCCGGGCGTATCAAGCTTAACAACACACCGTATAAAGAACGAATATAATTACATTATTTAATATTAGATTTATTTCAGTTTTGGTATACATGTAATATGGTGATAGAGTACGTGGGGATTGTTCATTAGAAATATATCGAGTACCAAGGCGTTTGGAGCTTACTTAGGACACATCCAAAATCGAACAAATATAATGAAATGATAGTATTGCTTGTGTCGTTTGTCAGGACAAATATAATGAAATGATATATTGTTTGTGTCGCCTGTCTGAACAAATATAATGAAATGATAATATTGTTTGTGTCATTTGTCTGGACAAATATAATAAAATGATATAATGTTTGTGTCGCTTGTCTGGACAAATATAATGAAATGATATTATTGATTGTGTCGCTTGTCAGAACAATATCATTGCTTGTGTTTCCTGTTTTGAGAAATATAATGAACTGATAGAATTGTTTGTGTCGACAGTCTGAACAAATATAATGAAATGATATATTGTTGGTGTCGCCTGTATTAACACATATAATGAAATGCTATTATTGTTTGTGTCGCCTGTCTAAATAAGTATAATGAAATGATATATTGTTTGTGTTGCCTGTTTGGACAAATATAATGAAATTATATTATTACTTTTGTTGCTTCTCAGACCAAATATAATGAAATGATATTATTGCTTGTGTCGCCTGTTCGGACAAATATAAAGAAATGATAGTATTACGTATGTCGACTGTCTGAACAAATATAATGAAATTATAAAATTGTTTGTGTCGCACGTCTTAAAAATTATAATGAAATGATATTATTGTGTGTGACGCCTGTCTGAACAAATATAATAACATGATATTATTGCTTGTGTCGCCAGTCTGTATACGTATAATGAAATGAAAGTATTACTTGTGTCGCCTGTCTGAATAAGTATAATTACATGATATTATTGTTTGTGTCGCCAGTCTGCAAGTCAGGAAGACACTTAGGGAGACACTTAGGGATTACGTTTCCTATCCGACTACCCGTCACGCTTACATTAATTGGTCATAACGTTGTTTCTTTTTGACAAACTTACATATGTCAGGTGTGATCGAGAAATTGAAACAATACAAGGCACATAATACTGCTCTGCTTATTTTTGAAATAATTTCCCTGATTTGAAGTTCCATTTTCTCACTTTGTATCCTAATTTCACAGGCGACAACGCAATTGTTGCATAATAATTTGAGTTTTAATACATTCTATGGAAAGACACAAGGATTGTGCTTCAGAAAAGTTTATACCCGGCCTTTCGGTTCTGATAGCATAACGGTTGGGGGATGGGGCAAACAAATACTATGACATGATATGATTTTGTTCATTTATTTCAGTGTTATTCTGTGCCACTAACGTGCACGGGGACTGTGCATTAGAAATAGGGATCACACCGGCTTTTGGAACTTGTCTGAAATACTACACGGCATTCCAGGCTGAGATGTCGGAAGAGGGTCTGTTGAAACAGGGAGTCATCATTCCTCTTCTATGCAGGTATTCCATCATTATATTGTCCAGATTGTTTGACACGGCAAGGTGGAAACTCCCCTATCGGGTTTTAGCTTAGTTAAAAACTCATTCATCTTATGATGTGAAACATTTTTTCAGCTTATATCGAGTTTATATCAATAACGCTATGTTTTTAGATTACTTAGTACTTATATATTGTATATCGATTGCGAAATAAGCGTTCAGCTTAAATTAATCACGCTCCACGCAAATCGACCTCAGGGTAAAACAAATTTTAACGAAGTCAGTCGGTTATATTCGCTTGTAATATTGAGTGAATACCGAGAACACATGCATTATTAGTAGAGGGAACTTGCGATACATCGAACACGTGAAACCATCGGTACCATCGGTTAACTCGAACTATATCCTGGAATAGATCTGTCGTTTGAAAACAGCATCGTACGAGCAATTAGAACTGCTGTTTTCTTGATATAGTTTCAGTTCTGACTTGCTTTACAATACATTACTTTTGAAGCTGATAATACATAAAATGAATAAGAATAAACTGATCACTCCAATACATGTGCGTCGATACTTCGACGTAAGTTATGAATCCATTTATACTTTGAATTATATGTGTCCACTGTATTGCTTCCAGCGGTTATTAAGGTCGCCTCCGTGCACGAAACCGTCTTACATAAAGATTCACAACAAGCCTAAAATAATCCGGAAAGTACCCCATTCGTCAACTTTTATTGATAAACAAACTTTATATGTACGAGTTCAAAGTACACAACAAAATCAAATCCGAGTGTGACAGTGGACGGGGTTTTCGTCTTGAACTACCAATCGGGTGTATCATTGTTAGCGGAACTACTTTCACGGGTTGGTTTACCTCACGCGTATAATTACATATACTGATTGACTTTGCTCGCCAAATACTTCATACTGTAAGGTTGGGGGTAAATAACTATATTAATCGAATATAGATATTTTCATATGTATAGTTATTTAATAGTGTCTACTATTGCAATTACGAGTCCGTTCAGTACAGAGAGATGATCTATTTTACAGCGACGACAGTAAGAAGGCAATCAAATGCATGATGGAGTATTACTTCCAATGTCCCCAAGTCATCAGTAATTCGGCCAACTCTAGAAAACTGCTGAAGGAGTTCGAGGCCACATGTTTACCGGGTAAGTCCTAGTGGCGACCCCTTTCGGCTGTTTACAGAACAAGAAATCGGCTGTTTACGAAAAAAGTTATAAGTAACCTTTTCATTTAAAATCTAAGTAACCATGGGTTTTGGCCGATGAGAAATTGTTCTGTAAACTTAGAGTATTTAAAAACTGAAGAGTAGAAGGAGTTACTGGTTTGTGGATTAATATTACTCCAGTACAAACTATACCAAAGTAAATCCGAGGGCCAGGTTGACCATAATCAACTGTGTTTGCCTAGAAATGATTATATACATTCACCAGCCTGCAGTTAATATGTGACAATGCGTTTACATTCGATGTTAATAAGTATAAAATGCGCTGGCGCTGTTGTTAGTTTGACCTTGTCTGACATTGAGATTAGAGTTTGTGGAAAGTAAGTTTTGACCCAGCCCAAGTGTGTGCAAAATGACGGGAACCATCTTCTTGAGTAATTTCTTTCTTACATAATACATGACCCACATTATTTTTATTGTTTTAAAGGTGATTAATTTTATGATATAAGGTGTTCTACCTGTCACATTGAAGTAAGTGTGACAATTGAGGGCTGGAATTTGTTGATAACATTGAAATAAAGAAGAACTTAATTGCTGAACTTTGACATCCAATTCGACTTCTTTCCCAAAATGGCAGACTTCCGCTTATAATTTCATACAAGCAGACAGCAGCAGACGACTTTTGAAAAAAGCGTGGCCAAAGGTGAAATTGCTCATGACAACTCTCAGTAGTAGGATCAGTAGTACTGCTAACGTATCCATGAAACACCGTGAACAATTTTGATGAGCAATTTCTTCTTTGGCCGCACTGTTTTCAACTTTATTTAACAAACCTTTTGGAGATTTTTCAGTTTTTTGTCACTGTTTTTTCGAAGTTGTCTGCTGCAGATTTGTTGCAAGTGGGAAAGTGTAATATATGCTCCGCTGTATTTCATGAAGGCTATTAAAAATCCGTCTGCTATCTCATAGACCTCATATATAATACATGACCCAAATTATTTTTATCATTTTAAAGGTGATTATTTTCTATGATATAAGATATTCTACCTGTCACATTGAAGTAAGTGTGACAATTGAGGACTGGAATTTGTTGATAACATTGAAATAAAGAAGGACTTAATTGCTGATCTTTGACCTCCAATTCGACTTCTTTCCCAAAGAATTCCGCTTATCATTTTCATACAAGCAGACAGCAGCAGACGACTTTTGAAAAAAGCGTGGCCAAAGGTGAAATTGCTCGTGATGAGCAATTTCTCCTTTGGCCGCACTGTTTTCAACTTTATTTAACAATTAAGCTAACTTTTATCGAGATTTTTCAGGTTTTTGTCACTGTCCGAAGTGTTTCGAAGTCGTCCGCTACAGATTTGTTGTATGTGAGAAAGTGTTAATATATGCTCCGATGTATTTCATGAAGGCTATTAAAAATCCGTCTGCTATCTCATAGACATGGGGCTTTTTGTCTAACTAAAACACTACTAGGAACCGTTTAACGACCTTTAATTAGAGTATGTATGTTTGGGTATCAATTTCCAGAAAGAGATTATTACAAACATAAGGATGCTTGACTTGGGTACACCATGCCCATGCGCACGACTTTAAACGTTGGCAACACAGTTTCTAGAACCATAACCATAACGCAAATGCATTTCATACATCAGAAGGTATAACAAATATGAGTGTAACTATAGTGTTACTTAAGTAACGCCAAACGAAAGCCAACCTTCAGCTTAACATATCAACCCTATCCCTCATCACAGGCGTCCGAATTTCCATTACAGGAGAAAATGGGGGGAAAACACACAATACCCCGTTAAAATACTCAAAAAGTCTCTCTATATTGTCCAAACGCTATGATAAAAATGATCGTAATGATAATTTGTGGAATCCCTCCCGTGTTACTATAAATAGCCCCTCTGTACGGTCCATATAGTATAACAATACTACACCTGTGCCCTCATACGGACGCATTTTGACGTATCTGCAGCTGACGGCATTTGAAAACATTGAGACAAAAGGAGAAATTGCTCATCGTGAGCAATTTCTACTTTTTCCATAATGTTTTAACAATTATACTTTAATTTAGAGAATCATTTCATAATTTTGCCCAATTCTTTATAAAGTCGTCGATGTGCCGTATGAAGGAAAGGATAATGATAATAACGATCAAATTGTATTTTTTCATAGGCGGATGTTGATCGGATCTATTAACCATGGGCTCTGTGAAAGCCTAAACTGTATCTTCTTTAGGGCGAATTGCAGGAGGTCAAGTTTTTAACATTATTTAAGTTACATCCCGTCGAGAGTTCGCTTTATTCATGATCCCTGGGTAAACAAACCAGTACTAGGCTAGGAAATGTGCCTTGCCCAAAGGAACTCCACCATGACCGTTGCGCCGCGACTGGGGATCGAACCTGGGACGCCGATTCCAAATCAACGACGCTAACCACTTAGAAAATTATTGAAAACATTGAGGCAAAAGTAGAAATAATCAGAATGCCTCTATTTTACACAATGTTTTCAACTTTATTCAATTGTTATGAAGTTTTCATATGCTGATGGATGAGTTGATCTGGGTAAATATAGCTTGGTTTTGGAGACTTTTTATAATTGAAGAACATTCGCAACTTCGTCGTCAATAGTAAAGTAATTTATGATAATGTTTACTTGGCTCTCGATTTTGTATATGCCTCGCAGTTGGTTACCATCGCTTTAACTTAAATAATTTAAGTACTGTTTATTAAAATAACACTTTCCCATAGGCGAAACACATAGGCGAATACATTTGATTTCTTTAAATGATAGTATGATAATCAAATAGATTTGCAATTATTGCGGGATCAGAATAAATTAATTAAATAAGACTTATTTCTCTTTTGGCCAAAATGTTTTAAAAGTTTGTCTACTGCACATGCGTCAGAACAAAGACGTTTTCCCGGCACCGCGCATCCTTATTCGCATCATTCTGCAGCAGTTTTTAGATATTTGAAGGTTTACCTTGTTTAATACGGAAATGATCTATTTCTTTGTTTATGCAAACATATGTCTGTTGTTGCTTATCTTCCTTTATGTTCAGAATGTACCACCGAATTGGGCTCCACCCCCAATTTCCGGATAAACATAGCAAAATACGTCTTGGAGAAGGCAATATCGGAGAATTCAGATCAAAACGAGGATGAAGTATGCATGTACCTGAAAGGATAACCGTTCAACACTTTCCCACTTGCTGACGTATTTTGACGACCAATTTAAAACAATTGTGGCAAAAGGAGAAATTGCTCATTATGAGAGATTTTTCATTTTGCAACAGGCTGAGCCACGGTAGCTCTGTCGGTAACGACGCGGGCTGTTAATTCAGGGGTTGTGAGTCCGAATCCCGGCTCAACCAAATTTCTTTCCGATGATTGACAAAAGTAAATGCGACATGCGTCATTCGTCTTCCACCAATGGGCTAAGTCTATGTGGAAAAGCAGCCAGTTGCTTGGGAAGATTGTTGTGTAGATTACTGGTGTGTGAGAACACCAGGAAATGCATGAGTAGGTGAACTTGATGACGTGATATAACTGAGAAATTGTTAAAAACGGCGTTAAACCCCAATCAAGCAATCAATCAATCATTTTGCAACAACGTTTTCAAATATATTTATAAATGATATCCATTTATTTGCCTAGATGTTTTTTTTAGCTCCACTGGCTAAAATCCAGTCGAGTTAATGTCATGGCGAATTTGGTTGTGCATGCGTGCTTGAGTGCTTGCGTGCGTGCGTGAATGTTTTGCTTCAAACGACTTTTCCTCCCTAACCACTTGGCCAATTGGGGTGAAATTTCAAAGAAAGCATCCTCTCAATGTCTTCTATTAATTCCTTCAAAGTTTTTGGATCCATGCACATTTCTGGCCGAAAGTGTCAGGCTGATTTTCAAATAATTTTGTAGAATGTTCCTTGCGTGTCTTTCTTTCAGATTCCATCAAGCCATGTTGAGTGGTAGAAAAACATAGCCGCCAGAGGGCGGGGCTATTCTGCCTTATATGGCTATAGTGAAAACATAAAATGTCTTTTCCTCCGATAGCGTCAGGCCGATTTTCAAATAATTGTGTAGAAATGTTCTTTGGGTGACCCTCTATCAGATTCCTTCAAGCCAGGTTGATTGTTCGAAAAACATAGCCGCCTGGGGGAGGAGAAATTTTACCTTATATGGCTAAAGTGAAAACTTAACCAAAATCTTCTTTTCCGAAAGTGTTTGGCCAATTTTAAAAAGAAATTGTAGAAATGTTCCTTTGGATCCCCTCTACCAGATGGCGGTGCTATTTTGCCTTATATGGCTACAGTGAAACAATCTGAGAATGATTTTGTAGAAGTGTTCCTTGACTGACCAAGTTGATTGGTTGAAAAAAATGGCCGCCAGGGGGCGGGGCTATTTCGCCTTATATGGCTATAGTGAAAGCTTAAAACATCTTTTCCTTCGAAAATGTTAGGCAAATTTTCAAATAATTTTATAGAAATGTTCCTAGAGTGACCCTCTATCAGATTCCTTCAAGCTATGTTGATTGGTCGAAAACCTGGCACTCTTGGGCCTCTTGTTGAAAGTTGAACGATGCAGATTTGTTGTTTGTGGGAAAGTGTTATCTTATATAGTTTTTGTGTCAGAATTGTCTGCTATAAAACTATTACGGAAAATAGTTGAATTAGCCTACTCGCGTTAAGACGTTGACCAAAAGAAAAATCCTTATTTGTTTTCATGTAAATAGACCAATTTCAGTACTCAATTGTCACACTTTCTAAGCGTTTCTCATGTAGAACACTATATATCATTGAAAAGAATTACCTCCTAGCTTTAAAACTATTGAAAGAAAATGTGCGGTCATGTATTATGCAAGAAACAACTCACCAGTCGAAAATGGGAACCGTCATTTTGGACCAAATCGGGCCCGGACAAAACCGGTATTTAGCATTATCTACTTTCACTTTCAAACAAGATCCAAAAACTAAAAGTGATCAAATCAATTATTTCCACTATTAACCATAAACTCAATGTCATATATTCAATACATTATGGTGATGGTATACACTCATTTCTACGCAAACAAAGTTTGTTTAGGGACTATAGTACTGTAGATCAGCAGGTCAGCAGATGTATTTAGCGTTATTTGACCATCAAGTAGAGGATATAAACGTTCTATCGTAGTGATGAAACTGCAGTACTACTGAACAAAATAGAAAAAATCCTTGGCAACATCCATATCATAATACAAGAAAATGTCTACATGTTTATTGGGTTGATATTTCCCTTTTGTAAAGATATTTCTCCATTTCTAATGGTATTTCACCCGTTGACAAGTTCTTTGCTTTTGGATAATACTTTTTCCTTATAAGCGAGTTTTTCCAATCTTGTAATGGTATTTTCTCCTTAAAAATGAGTTTTCTCCCTTTGTGAAGAAATTATTTCATTCCCGTTTGTAATGATATTTTCTCCTTAATGACGAGTATTCTCCCTTTTTGGTGATATATAACGGCAACTTTTCCATCTTTGTTATGATATGTCTTCCTTAATGACGAGTTACCCCTCGGTGGTGAAGTGGTAGAGCGTCCATCTCGAGTGCGGGCTCGACCCCCCCCCCCCCGTTGGGCCATACCAAAGACCTTATAATTGTGGTAATGGCTGCTCGGGGTTGATGGTTAGCATTATGACTGACTGGATAAAAGGACCAGTAGTACTGCTAACGTATCCATGAAACACCGTGAACAATTGTCAAAAGTGGTGTAAAACAGTCAATCCAATTCTCCTTTTTAGTGAAATCTATCTCCTAGTTTACCCTTTGTATTGTTAACCCCCCTTTTATTATGTCATTTTCCGTTTGGTGAGATTTACTTTTGGGATGATATTTTGATCCTCGTGATCTATATACCCCTCCCATGGTGATTGTCTCCATTATCATTCCAGCGACGACAACATCCAAACGATGGTATCACTGGCCTACTTCCTGTACGAGTGTCCCACCCTACAGATGTACATTGGCGGAAGTAACACAGCACAGGAACTCAGCAAAATCATGTTCTCCAAGAGTTCCCCTGGTAAGTTATATTCGGCCGCGCTCGGCTATTTACGGAAATCGACCTCGGGATTTATGACGTACATTTATTTCAACATTTAATGACGGATATGTTGTTCTCCGAATGAAAAAGCAAGTAAATTATTTTAATATTATAGTGTCACCACTATTGACATTCTCATTCGCAGAGTTGTCGTTCCTTGCTCTCACGTTCATGAATGTTATAAGCAGACATTTCTGATTTATGAGACACTTTAGTCTTGTACACACTGTTTTCTTCCCCAGTCTTATCCTGTTTGCCAGAAACCAAACAGGCAAGCATTCGGTACAATTACTTAACTCACTGTCGGCTAACCAATCGGCCATATCATTACGGATTAACTAACACTATGCTATCGGGACTGGTAAATTTAGTTTGATCGAATTATTGGGGACATTTTCTCAAGTATACAATGGCCGCAGCCAGCGTCACGCATCCGAAAGCCGAATGATTACTTAATAGTTTGCGTATAATCATGGATTATGTTTAAGCCTCCACTCTACGAAGAGCTCCGACTGCAATATTGTTTGGACTACTTTCGTAAACATACTCAAAATGCCCATTGTTTCATCGAACGTTATCACAGGCAAACACTTTATATATATTATATATACATGCTTCAAAATATTCGGTTTCGAGTTTATACCAAACAGAAGCATGGCCTTGTTTGTACCATGTTTTGATAACGGGGGTTACTGAAATACAATCATGTATTCCTTTCCCGTCCCCGAAACCAAAGACGTGCCCTTCGGCTCTACGATGTTTTTTTCGCTGAAGTTAAAACACCTTTTCGGCAGCTACAAAATCAAGTCGGCTTCGTCTGCGGGTATGTAGGTTTATTTTCTATCACTGGGATCATGTTATCATGTTATCGGACATGGATGTTGCCTCGGCTATGCTCCAACATCACGCGTAGGATTGTTCACTGCCGTTTCGACAGCTAGCCAATATTGTTTCTGATTGGATGCAGCACAATGTTATGAAGCTCCAAACAGCCAATCAGACCTCTCATGATTTATGCGTCTCCACGTACGAGAGATTCTGAAATGTAAGTATCATTTTGATTGGTTTGTGTGTATTCTATTTTGTTCAGTCAAAACGGCGAACCGACAGTGAAAATACTAATGTGATGTTTGAGCATAGCAGAGTCAACAATTGCATATATCCGACGATGATGAACATCAGCAGCTGGTAAACGATTAACACAACCAGTATATCTAAACATAGGCTTCTAAGTTATCATTTGCATTATTGCGGCACTATTAGCTGTAAAGAGTAATGAAGTAACATTGCGTAGTTGACCACACTGTAATATGAATCATTAATATGTATGCAGATCAACAATACAATTTTTATTCAGTGCTATTTTATTGATTATTTCTTAGCTCCAAATAACAATCAGACGCTAGTAATGAAACAATGCTCACAGGCAACAGGTGCCTGTTTATTATGTATTTCTGGAAACTGTATACTGGAATGGAATATTACATAACCTACTCAAGTCAAAACTAGTGACATTTTTAGTGTTCATGAGGGACTCTGACCTCCTGCTTGGAGTAAGCAGATTACTCTGTTTTACTCTCCGCCAAGAGGGCTATTTCTTGTCAAGAAGATTAAAAAACATTTCCGCAAAGTTTGTCCTAATATATCTCTAAGTTAAACAGGTGACCCCTGGGGCAGGGTCAATTTTTGACTCGAGAGGCATATGCTACACACCCATTATCTAACCTCTATGCATTTCTGTTTCAGTCAAGAAGATTTTCAACGCTTAAACATTTTCGTTTCGGTTGCCATGGCAAACAGAATTATGCATGGAATTATTTCTCTGTGCAATTTTGAAAAAATGCATTTCAAAAACTGACCTTGATATAATTTTATGTGTGTTTATCATTATGGGTTTCCCTCCAGAAAAACAGATAACGCCTTTAAAGACTGCCCGAGGTCTTCCAGAGTCTGGCAGCTGCGAAATATCCGTGCCGAAATCCACATCTACATTAAGTCACTTGTTCTCTATGGCGGACTCCCGAAACCAGTCCATTAACGGTTATCTGGAGAAGGAATGTTCGGCTTTCCCTGATGGTACGTGCACTGGTATCCGGTCTAGTATTTAAATGAGCTTATGCATTCCGCAAACAATCGTTTGGTCATCCATGGTTACTGATTACGCTACACTCAAACATCATGATATAAGTGCGTAGTGCAATCGACAAACGTGGTTCTCCCACGATGATATCCACAAACAAGCACGTGTAATATCATTGTAAATGGACTCTTGTCAGTTTTAACCTTATCTCACATACCGGGTGTATTTTGACGCATCTGCATCATACTTTTGAAAATATTGTTGCAACATGAGTTATTGCTCATAATGAGGATTTTCTCACAATATTTTCAGTTCTATGCTAGTACTATAATTATATATATTTAGTTTCCATATTTCCCCCAGATAAGTTCAAAGTCGTCTTCTGCAGATTAGTTGTGTTTTGGAAAGGGTTTAACGCATGTCAATGGATGGAGTATATCTCTTAAAATGAAGCTTAAGGTTGCTATTAAAAGTTGATGATAAACACATTTTATCTTCATTTTGTTGTTCATTTTTTCTGCTTTTATGATAACAAAAAAGATTTAGCTTTACAGCTTACGTAGTGTTCCTGAATCAACTGAAGTGAGCCATTCCACGGAAAAACCAACATGATGAAGTCTGCGTAATTTATCGACCCAGATCAGCCTGTGCACGCCGCGGGGATAGAGTAATGATTCCTGAAACAGAAAATCCACAGGAGGCGAAACGCATCTGTCTGGTTAGCCTGCGCGGCATGCTTAATCTGCCTTCAACAGAGTATAGAAGGTCCAGCGTTTGTCCTATGCCTAAAAGGTCTGGAAATGAAATTCACATCTGCCGAGGCCGAAAACGAATGCGAGTAGGTACATATAGGATATTTCACGAGTGTTTATTTATTATCACTTCACGAGTGTCATATTCAGCTTAGTGAACGTGTCACTGTCCTTACTTAGGATGTCTTCATGAGCGATGTCCAACGTATACATTATGGCTAAGGAGGTTAGATTGAAATAATTGTAGTTGAAAAACGTGTTACACATTGTATCAAAGTGTTACTTTTATGCATATTAAGGATTGTTTGCTTAAAGGAAATTAAAAAGCTGGACTAGTTGGTATATGATTTTCATACTGCATTGAACATTGTGTTCGATACCTTTGTACACAACTAGCAAATATTAGTACACATTTTACGACGAATTATTCCATAGTGGTCTCAATGAGAAGCGTAGAAATCCCTGAATCGAGACTATTTATTTCCAAAATCTAAAGCCATATTAACGTTCTGCAAACGGTTGTTACTGAAAATTGTGTTTGCACGATGAAGTGACGCAACGGGCTATATGATATTAACTTCAACCCAACAGGCTATATAATATTAAATTTAACCCACCAGGCTATATAATATCAACTTAAACCCACCGGACTATATGATATAAATTTTAACCCACCAGGCTATATGATATCAACTTTTAACTCACCAGACTATATCATATTTACTTTAACCCAACAGGTTATATAATATTAACTTTAACTCACCAGGCGATATGATATTAACTTAAACCCACCAGGCTGTATAATATTAACTTAAACCAACCAGGCCATATGGTATTAACTTTAATCCACCATGCTATATAATATTAACTTTAACCCACCAGGCTATATAATATCAACTTAAACCCACCGGACTACATGATATAAGTTTTAACCCATGAGGCTATATGATATCAACTGTAACTCACCATGCAATATGATATAAACTTTAACTCACCGGGCTATATGATATTAACTTTAACCCACCAGGCTATATGATATTAACTTTAACACAACAGGCTATATGATATTAACTTTAACCAGGGACGTAGATATCTACGTCCCTGCTTTAACCTACAAGGCTATATGCTATTACCTTAACCCACTAGGCTATATGATATTAACTTTAACCCAACAGGCTATATGATATTAACTTTAACCCACTAGGCTATATAATATTAACTTTAACCCACCAGGCTATATGATATTAATTGTAACCAACCAGGCTATATGGTATTAACTTTAACCCACCAGGCTATATTATATTAACTTTAACATTGGGCTTATATCGACAACTAAGTGGTGCAATGCTAGGAGGAGAAGTTATTATATACGATACATTAAAAGTAAATGCCTTCACAATTTACGGTTGCAATTGTTTAAAAAAAAGACAGATACATTTTAAAATGAATTACATATTTCAAATGTTTAAGTATTTCTTTTATTAAGTCCCTTCCTGTATTTTCGATATTGTTCTAAATACTGGTCCCTAATACTTTCCTTTCCAATTCGAAATACTTTGGAACCAGCTCATCCAGTAACTTTCGTCGCAAGACGGCTTCACTCTACCACGCTTCCCTTGTTGTTGTTGTTACAATCTGCAGCGATGTTTGTACGAGTAAAATGAATTGTCATTGAATATGCCTTTTTTCGGACCTTTTTCAGGTTTCATAAATCATCTTTGAGTTGTCTCCAAAACCACGTGACCAAAGACTGTGGCGCACACGTCTTTCCGGCTTTCCAGCGCGCCATGCGGATATTCATGACGAACGTTCGGTAACAGAACTATTTCACCGTGGATATGGTAACTCCGGCGACCGGACCGTCGAATACAGCGTCTATGTTACATGTGGATGCAATGTCTTTGGCGTTCACCTTTACTTGCGAACTTATCGTGTGTTTTTTTATCTGTTGTAAATATTAAATGGTCAACAGACTGGCTTCTCCAATGATACAATTCAAATTATACTTTCATTAATAGATACATAGAGGATATTTGTTTGTTTTGAGTGGATATGGAATATATCTCATCCAGAAGTGATACAATTAAATATGTTCACGAGCGCGTTTCATATTTTCATAGCCACTCAAAACAAACAAATTTTCTTTTTATTTTATGATAATTGATGATAAAATAATGGAATTATTTGGTGTCTTCGTACCTGCGGACGAATCTGTGTGAATGTATTTGTTCACTATACAATGTCAGACAATGACAATAAGTCCTAATTGTTAAATTTACGGAATACGGAATTATACATGGCTATAGATAAGATAAGCTTTTTATCACATGACACTGCTTGTATCCGATCTAATAATATACGCATTACGTATTTCTTTATATATATATATATATATATATATATATATATAACGTGTGTAGTATAACATGACCGGAAACTAGCAAAATGACGTCATACCTATATCACTCACAGTGTGGGTGATATGGATTATATCTCACTGATAGAACTGACTATCTCATCGTTTAGCATTAAATAAATTCTATACTTCCATTAATATATAAACTCTTTACTTTCACTTTCATTAATAGATATATCCTATACTTTAATTAATATATATATCCTATACTTTAATTAATAGATATATTCAATACTTTAATGAATAGATATATCCTATACTTTAATTAATATATATATCCTATACTTTAATTAATAGATATATCCTATACTTTAATGAATAGATATATCCTATACTTTAATTAATAGATATATCCTATACTTTAATGAATAGATATATCCTATACTTTAATTAATAGATATATCCTATACTTTAATTAATAGATATATCCTATACTTTAATTAATATACCCTTTACTTTTACTTTCATTAATAGATATATCCTATACTTTAATTAATATATATATCCTATACTTTAATTAATAGATATATCCTATACTTTAATGAATAGATATATCCTATACTTTAATTAATAGATATATCATATACTTTAATTAATAGATATATTCTATACTTTCATTAATATATATATCCTATACTTTAATTAATAGATATATCCTATACTTTAATTAATAGATATATTCTATACTTTCATTAATATATATATCCTATACTTTAATTAATAGATATATCCTATACTTTAATGAATATATATATCCTATACTTTAATTAATATACCCTTTACTTTTACTTTCATTAATAGATATATCCTATACTTTAATTAATATATATATCCTATACTTTAATTGATAGATATATCCTATACTTTAATGAATAGATATATCCTATACTTTAATGAATATATATATCCTATACTTTAATTAATATACCCTTTACTTTTACTTTCATTAATAGATATATCCTATACTTTAATTAATATATATATCCTATACTTTAATTAATAGATATATCCTATACTTTAATGAATAGATATATCCTATACTTTAATGAATATATATATCCTATACTTTAATTAATATACCCTTTACTTTTACTTTCATTAATAGATATATCCTATACTTTAATTAATATATATATCCTATACTTTAATTAATAGATATATCCTATACATTAATTAATAGATATGTCCTATACTTTAATTAATAGATATATCCTATACATTAATTAATAGATATGTCCTATACTTTAATTACTATATTCTTTACTTTCACTTTCATTAATAGATATATGATATACTTTCACTATCATTAATAGATATATTATATACTTTAATTAATATAGTATATGCTTTAATTAATATAGTATATACTTTAATTAATATATTCTATACTTTAATTAATATATTCCATACTTCCATTAATATATATATACGCTTTACTTTCACTTTCATTAATAGATATATCCTATACTTTAATTAATATATCCTATACTTTAATTAATATATTCTTTACTTTCACTTTCATTAATATATATATATATATATATATATTATATACTTTAATTAATGTATACTATAATTTAATTAATATATTCTATACTTCCATTAATATATATACTCTTTACTTTCACTTTCATTAATATATATATTATATACTTTAATTAATATATGATATACTTTAATTTATATACTTTAATTAATATATTCTATACTTTAATTAATATATTCTATAACTTTAATAAATATATCCTATACTTTAATTAATATATATACTTTTTACTTTCACTTTCATTAATAGATATATCCTATACTTTAATTAATAGATATATCCTATACTTTAATGAATAGATATATCCTATACTTTAATGAATATATATATCCTATACTTTAATTAATATAATCTTTACTTTCACTTTCATTAATAGATATATCCTATACTTTAATTAATAGATATATCCTATACTTTAATTAATATATTCTTTACTTTCACTTTCATTAATATATATATCCTATACTTTAATCAATAGATATATCCTATACTTTAATGAATAGATATATCCTATACTTTAATCAATAGATATATCCTATACTTTAATGAATATATATATCCTATACTTTAATTAATATAATCTTTACTTTCACTTTCATTAATAGATATATCCTATACTTTAATGAATAGATATATCCTATACTTTAATTAATAGATATATCCTATACATTAATTAATAGATATATCCTATACTTTAATTAATAGATATATCCTATACATTAATTAATAGATATATCCTATACTTTAATTAATAGATATATCCTATACTTTAATTAATAGATATATCCTATACATTAATTAATAGATATATCCTATACTTTAATTAATATAATCTTTACTTTCACTTTCATTAATAGATATATCCTATACTTTAATTAATAGATATATCCTATACTTTAATGAATAGATATATCCTATACTTTAATTAATATATTCTTTACTTTCACTTTCATTAATATATATATCCTATACTTTAATGAATAGATATATCCTATACTTTAATTAATATATTCTTTACTTTCACTTTCATTAATATATATATCCTATACTTTAATGAATAGATATATCCTATACTTTAATTAATATATTCTTTACTTTCACTTTCATTAATAGATATATCCTATACTTTAATTAATAGATATATCCTATACTTTAATTAATATATTCTTTACTTTCACTTTCATTAATATATATATCCTATACTTTAATCAATAGATATATCCTATACTTTAATGAATAGATATATCCTATACTTTAATGAATATATATATCCTATACTTTAATTAATAGATATATCCTATACTTTAATTAATATATTCTTTACTTTCACTTTCATTAATAGATATATCCTATACTTTAATTAATAGATATATCCTATACTTTAATGAATATATATATCCTATACTTTAATTAATAGATATATCCTATACTTTAATTAATAGATATATCCTATACTTTAATGAATATATATATCCTATACTTTAATTAATAGATATATCCTATACTTTAATTAATATATTCTTTACTTTCACTTTCATTAATATATATATCCTATACTTTAATCAATAGATATATCCTATACTTTAATGAATAGATATATCCTATACTTTAATTAATATATTCTTTACTTTCACTTTCATTAATAGATATATCCTATACTTTCATTAATAGATATATCCTATACTTTAATTAATAGATATATCCTATACTTTAATTAATATATATATCCTATACTTTAATTAATAGATATATCCTATACTTTAATTAATATATTCTTTACTTTCACTTTCATTAATATATATATATCCTATACTTTAATCAATAGATATATCCTATACTTTAATGAATAGATATATCCTATACTTTAATGAATATATATATCCTATACTTTAATTAATATAATCTTTACTTTCACTTTCATTAATAGATATATCCTATACTTTCATTAATAGATATATAGATATATCCTATACTTTAATTAATAGATATATCCTATACTTTAATCAATAGATATATCCTATACTTTAATTAATAGATATATCCTATACTTTAATTAATATATATATCCTATACTTTAATTAATATATATATCCTATACTTTAATTAATAGATATATCCTATACTTTAATCAATAGATATATCCTATACTTTAATGAATATATATATCCTATACTTTAATTAATATAATCTTTACTTTCACTTTCATTAATAGATATATCCTATACTTTAATGAATAGATATATCCTATACTTTAATTAATAGATATATCCTATACATTAATTAATAGATATATCCTATACTTTAATTAATAGATATATCCTATACATTAATTAATAGATATATCCTATACTTTAATTAATAGATATATCCTATACTTTAATTAATAGATATATCCTATACATTAATTAATAGATATATCCTATACTTTAATTAATATAATCTTTACTTTCACTTTCATTAATAGATATATCCTATACTTTAATTAATAGATATATCCTATACATTAATTAATAGATATATCCTATACTTTAATTAATATAATCTTTACTTTCACTTTCATTAATAGATATATCCTATACTTTAATTAATATATATATCCTATACTTTAATGAATAGATATATCCTATACTTTAATTAATATATTCTTTACTTTCACTTTCATTAATATATATATCCTATACTTTAATGAATAGATATATCCTATACTTTAATTAATATATTCTTTACTTTCACTTTCATTAATAGATATATCCTATACTTTAATTAATAGATATATCCTATACTTTAATTAATATATTCTTTACTTTCACTTTCATTAATATATATATCCTATACTTTAATCAATAGATATATCCTATACTTTAATGAATAGATATATCCTATACTTTAATGAATATATATATCCTATACTTTAATTAATATAATCTTTACTTTCACTTTCATTAATAGATATATCCTATACTTTCATTAATAGATATATCCTATACTTTAATGAATAGATATATCCTATACTTTAATTAATATATTCTTTACTTTCACTTTCATTAATAGATATATCCTATACTTTAATTAATATATTCTTTACTTTCACTTTCATTAATAGATATATCCTATACTTTAATTAATAGATATATCCTATACTTTAATTAATATATTCTTTACTTTCACTTTCATTAATAGATATATCCTATACTTTAATCAATAGATATATCCTATACTTTAATTAATATATTCTTTACTTTCACTTTCATTAATAGATATATCCTATACTTTAATTAATAGATATATCCTATACTTTAATTAATAGATATATCCTATACTTTAATTAATATACTCTTTACTTTCACTTTAATTAATATATATATCCTATACTTTAATTAATATATCCTTTACTTTCACTTTCATTAATAGATATATCCTATACTTTAATTAATAGATATATCCTATACTTTAATTAATATATTCTTTACTTTCACTTTCATTAATAGATATATCCTATACTTTAATTAATATATCCTATACTTTAATTAATAGATATATCCTATACTTTAATGAATAGATATATCCTATACTTTAATGAATATATATATCCTATACTTTAATTAATATAATCTTTACTTTCACTTTCATTAATAGTTATATCCTATACTTTAATTAATAGATATATCCTATACTTTAATTAATAGATATATCCTATACTTTAATGAATATATATATCCTATACTTTAATTAATAGATATATCCTATACTTTAATTAATATACTCTTTACTTTCACTTTCATTAATAGATATATCCTATACTTTAATTAATAGATATATCCTATACTTTAATCAATAGATATATCCTATACTTTAATTAATATACTCTTTACTTTCACTTTCATTAATAGATATATCCTATACTTTAATTAATATATCCTATACTTGAATTAATATATTCTTTACTTTCACTTTCATTAATAGATATATCCTATACTTTAATTAATATATCCTATACTTGAATTAATATATTCTTTACTTTCACTTTAATTAATAGATATATCCTATAATTTAATTAATATATATACTCTTTACTTTCACTTTCATTAATAGATATATCCTATACTTTAATTAATAGATATATCCTATACTTTAATGAATAGATATATCCTATACTTTAATGAATATATATATCCTATACTTTAATTAATAGATATATCCTATACTTTAATTAATATAATCTTTACTTTCACTTTCATTAATAGTTATATCCTATACTTTAATTAATATATTCTTTACTTTCACTTTCATTAATAGATATATCCTATACTTTAATTAATATATTCTTTACTTTCACTTTCATTAATAGATATATCCTATACTTTAATTAATATATTCTTTACTTTCACTTTCATTAATAGATATATCCTATACTTTAATTAATATATTCTTTACTTTCACTTTCATTAATAGATATATCCTATACTTTAATTAATATATCCTATACTTGAATTAATATATTCTTTACTTTCACTTTAATTAATAGTTATATCCTATAATTTAATTAATATATATACTCTTTACTTTCACTTTCATTAATAGATATATCCTATACTTTAATTAATAGATATATCCTATACTTTAATGAATAGATATATCCTATACTTTAATGAATATATATATCCTATACTTTAATTAATAGATATATCCTATACTTTAATTAATATACTCTTTACTTTCACTTTCATTAATAGATATATCCTATACTTTAATTAATAGATATATCCTATACTTTAATCAATAGATATATCCTATACTTTAATTAATATACTCTTTACTTTCACTTTCATTAATAGATATATCCTATACTTTAATTAATAGATATATCCTATACTTTAATTGATAGATATATCCTATACTTTAATTAATATACTCTTTACTTTCGACCCGGCTGGTAGCTCAATTGGTAGCGTATCTGACTCGTGATCTGGAGGTCACGGGTTCGATACCCGGTTGCGGCGACATTCTTTCGGGCGATGTTTTCCATTGCCTCTCACCTCTGATCTATGTGAGAAAGTAGTCAGTGGCTTCTAAAGAATGTTGTGTAAGTACTGGTGTGGGAAAGCCAGGAAAACATGGGTAGGTGTACTGACCGCCGTGATATGACCAAAGCTGTTGAAAGCGGCGTTACACTCCAAACAAACAAACAAACAAATCTTTACTTTTTTTTTTTTTTTTTTTTTTGAGTTCAATTTCTTTAATACTCCCAGTTTGTACATGGACAAAAACATGAGGTAAATACAATTTAGCATTACAAACGGCGAAACAAAATGACATATATACATGACAGAATATAGAACAACCCCCTTAATTTGTAATGTTGTTTACAAACAAGATAATAATTATGTAGATCTCTGAATAGACAGATATTGATCAATATTGAATTTTTTTATTTTAATTTTAATTTTTGAGATTAGAATGGTTAAACTAGGCAAAAATGTAATTAACCGGATTTTATAACCTTGGGTTACTGTTTAATTTCAGTCACCCTTTTACCTCCCTTTGTATACTCTAACGTATTTTTTGGATTGGAAGAGTAAGTTCCCTTTGTAGACTTCTAACGGATTTTTTTTTTTTTTTTTATTTAACACGAGAATCTAGTAAATCGTGCTTTAACGGGTTACGGCCTTATAACGTTATTTCTATCTATTCTTCGTGCAAGTGGATATAGTTTACGTTGAAGTGGTGTTATAATGATGGATTACATTGTGCATATTTAGTTTCTTGTTATTGTTTTTCTGTTATATTTGGATATTCAACGGTGTATTACCAATATGAACGGTAATTCGGATATTCTATTTCGGACAGCAATTCATTTGAGCAATGAATGAACAGCTTTAAAGGAATTGTCAGATAAGTGATTTCTTGTACTTTGTATACATAATCTATATATTGTTACTAATAAGTAGCTTTAAATCTTTTAAAATTTAATGGTTGTTATCTGTTTGTTTTGTTTTATTTTGTTATATTTATTATTGTCAATAATTTTCTGACCAGTCCTAATTTTTAAGTAAATCATTGTATTACACTTGTTTAATATACCTATGTTATAACAGTTTTTGTCTAATGCAAATGTAATTATTGGTAATTATTGGTTATTTTTATGTTTATAATTGATGACCTGATGGCTGATTCTTTGTGAGATTTTTATTTATTTCAGGAGAAGACTGGGTGGAAGAAAATATCAACAATCTATTCTCGAAGAAAAAGTAGCAGTTAACTTGTCTTCTACAAAATGGTACACATGGTAAGTGAGAATATTAGCATTTTTCGCTGTAAGACGGTTAAACACAAAATATTTCTTTACTACAAATTACAGTAATCATACACATAGCACTGATTATAGTGTATAGCATTGAATATTATACATAACTACAAAGTGTCCATGTGTAATATTACATTTTCTTATGTACATGTTCCTTGCCGGAATAACATAGATTATATGAATTTTGCTAATTAATGTAATACATTCAAACATTAAAACACAATTTCACAACAATACAATTTCATATTAAACATCCTGACAGTACATTGCAAGGTAAACACATAATTTCTGCCACTTATGAGTTACATGTGCAGACAGTGGAGCAACAGATCTGCCCGCAAGTATGCACAGACTGATCTGTATCTTCCCTGTCTGTCTCTTTAATTAATAGATATATCCTATACTTTAATTAATATACTCTTTACTTTCACTTTCATTAATATATATATCCTATACTTTAATTAATAGATAAATCCTATACTTTAATTAATAGATATATATATATATATCCTATACTTTAATTAATAGATATATCCTATACATTAATTAATAGATATATCCTATACCAGGGCTGGCTCTGGCCTAGACAAAATAATAGCCATTTTTTGAACATGAAAAAAATTAATAGCCAAAGCCAAAGCTAACGTGTGAAGCGCGTGAATGTGGTACAATAAATTAAATGCATGATGATGCTTTGTCAGCATTTCTATTTCATATATATTTATTACCCCTGTATGTATACATACAAACTTTTCATATGACATTATCAGTTAGTCAAAATAGCAATTAGGTACATACACTTGTTTAATTGCTTAGTTAAATCTGACACACCTTCCAAAATGTTTAGTCATTAGTGAATCCTGTTCAGATTTGCAAAAGATAATGAAAAAGTATCAGACAATTGGTTCTGACAAAACATAAAGATCTGTTAGACCGAAACATATGTAACAAGAAAAAAGTAAAACAATTTTTTTTATAAATAAATACGATTCAGAGGGATACTTTTAATCTCAACTATATATTATAAGGCTATTGAAATTCATAAGTTCATCTTGGAAATCTAAACATTCAGTCCCTATCATGATCACTGTCTTTGTCCAAGTTAATTTATTTCTATTACGAAACGTAAAGGGTACCGGAAAGGGTACGAAACGGAAAGGGTACGAAACAGTCTGCATATAATTACCAAAGTGAAAGTTATACTTTAATTAATATATTCTTTACTTTCACTTTTATTAATAGATATATCCTATACTTTCATTAATAGATATATCCTATACTTTCATTAATAGATATATCCTATACTTTAATTAATATATTCTATACTTTTGCTGATATTTATTCGAGGTAGTTTTCTGAAGATTTGTTGTGTCTAGGAAAGGATAAGGCAATTAGTCTAGAAATCCTCTAGTGTCCATGTATGTGTTAGCAAGAATTCGGTCAATATGTTTATATTCTATGTGCTCATGCTGCACAATATTTGTTACATAGAGAAGGATTCTGTGCGTTTCTTATTTTGAGTAACTCGCAGTTTCTTGGAATCGTTCTTGTCACTCGAGTCGACTTACTTTCAATGTTTTAAACGTAGAGAATGTTCGACGGTCGATGTCTAAAACAGAGAGTCGAGCTGTATGAAAGTCAACCAAACTGTATTTACCACCGCCATCTGTGCATATTGACCAGCGCCATATGTGAATATTGACCACAGCTACCTGTGCATATTGACCACCTCCATCTATGCATAGTGATCACCGCCACCTGTGCATATTGATCACAGATATATGTGCATATTGACCACCACCATATGTGCATATTGACCATCGCCATCTGTGCATATTGACCACCACCAACTGTGCATATTGATCACCACCATCTCTGCTTATTGACTACCACCATATGTGCATATTGATCACCGCCATCTGTGCATATTGACCACCGCCAACTGTGCATATTGATCACCGCCATATGTGCATAGTAATCACCGCCATCTGTGCATAATGACCACTGCCATCTGTGCATAGTGATCAGCGCCATCTGTGGATAATGACCACAGTTATATGAGCATACTGATCACTGCCATCTGTCCATATTGACCACCACCATCTGTGCATATTGACCACCGCCGGTTGTGCATATTGACCACAGCTATCTGTGCATATTGACCACCACCATCTTTGTATATTGACCACCGCCATCTGTGCATATGGACCACAGCTATATGTGCATATTGAACACCACCATCTGTGTATATTGACCATCACCATATGTGCATATTGACTACCACCATATGTGCATATTGATCACCGCCATCAGTGCATATTGACCACCGCCAACTGTGCATATTGATCACCGCCATCTGTGCATAGTGATCACCGCCATCTGTGCATAATGACCACCGCCATCTGTGCATAGTGATCACCGCCATATGTGCATAATGACCACAGCTATATGTGCATACCGACCACTACTATCTGTCCATATTGACCACCACCACCTGTGCATATTGACCAACGCCGTCTGTGTATATTGACCACAGCTATCTTTGCATATTGACCACCACCATCTGTGTATATTGACCACCGCCATCTGTGCATATTGACCACCACCATCTGTGTATATTGACCACCACCATCTGTGTATATTGATCTGACTCTGCATTTTTCACAAATTATCTGTCAAATAATTTTGCCATTGGACCAGTACTTTCACTTATGATTTTCAACATTTGCAAAATAACACCACCATTTTTCGCAACCAATCAAAATGACATGACTTTAATTGTAAAAGGTCCCCTAATAAACATTTCTTCCTAACACTTTTAAAATAGGACCAGTAGTTTACCGTGACAATAAATCTTATGGGTTGAATTGAAATTGGAAAAGGACCAAGTAAGAAACACGCGTGTAAAGCATGTACTACTTCAAAGTATCGTATAGTGGCGGGAAAGTAAAGATTTGAACAAAAAACAATTTTAAGACTAAGTTCAATTTCAATTAAATAGTTCTTCGCGTTGTGTTTATGATACATTTACTACAATGTAATTTAGAACATGTGGAAGAAATGTTTAACCAGACACGAGCTTTCGGCCATTAATTTCTCGTTCGTTCGTTTTTAGTCGTTGTTTACCCTCGCACTCGACTATATAGCCATTTGGCGAGTAAAATAGAAGTGAGCCGTCCCGAGAGAAAACCAACATTATGGACTCTGTATAATGTATCGACCCATATCAGCCTGCGCAGACCGCGCAGGTTAATACGGGCCGACACATTCCGTCTCCAGGAGCAAGAGGTATAGAGTAATGCTCCCTGAAACAGAAAATCCACAGGAGGCGATAAATGTCTTTTATTCTTTATATGAAAGTGACAGCATTCATTCATCCTAAAAAAACACATATCATAATTAAAGCCGTCCCGCGAGAAAACCATCATTGCGTAATGTATCGATCCAGATCAGCATGCGCAGTCCGCACAGACTGATCCGGGCCGATACATTCCGTATCAAGGGGATAAAGGTATAGAGTAATGTTTCCTGAAACAGAAAATCCACTGACGGGGAAAAGTGTCTTTCCGGGTAAGCCTGCGCGGTATTCTTATCCGGGTCGATACTTTACGCAGAGTCCACAATGTTGGTTTTCTCGCTGGACGACTCAAATATATAGTCGCTTTAACTTTAACTCGTTATAACGGTTTTAATTACGTAATCACTTAGGAGCAAAAGGCCTCATGTTATATAATCATTCATCTTTAACGTGCATATTTTAATTTTGGAGAAAACACCTAATGAGCCGTTCCGCGAGAAAACCAACACTGTTGACTCTGCTTACTGTATCGACCAGGATCAGCCTAAGCATGCCGTGCAGGCTTACCCGGAAATATACTTTTCGCCTCCTGTGGATTTTCTTTTTCATGAAACATTATTATATACCTATCGGTCCAGATCAGTCTGCGTGGACTGCGCAGGCTAATCTGGGTAGTTACATTATGCAGATGCCGTAATGTTGGTTTTATCGCGGGACGGCTCTAATTAAGATAAAATATAAAAGTTACCGTTCACATAAAATCGATTTATATCATATATTATTATAGATATATGCCTTAGGTGCAAACGGTTTTGGATGCTACAATTGTTCATATGCAATGTGATGTTAATCTCATTAAAGTAATTTTAAATTTAGATTGTCTTTTTTAAAGATATATGTGTAACTTGATGATTTTATTTAACTATGTTTTATATAAAGTCTTAAGAAAAAAAATATTCTGAATTTAGTGACAGAAAGTAAATTGGTAATTTAACACATTCCTAAAAGCTTCTTTCACTTGGTTTATACAGAGACAAAGTTGAAAACATGGAGGCAAAATGAGAAACGTTTCATTATGACACCTGCTGCAAATACAACATAAAACGTCTGTATATGGGAACGGGGTAACATTAAAGGCGCTAAAATCGATGGATAAAAAAATGAGCTCCTTTTTCAGAAAGTTTTCTGGCCAAGAAACTAGAAATTGTTTCACTTCCTTGTCCCATAATGCAATGCAAGAAACAGATGTGCAGCGTAACACGTTTTTCATTGATGCCACTGAAATGTATACAGTCCATTTATTAGTATCGGACAAAATACGCGTGGCCGAGCGTAAGCGTTGGGGATTTTGAACCGGGCGTTCCTGGTTTGATCCCCAGTCGCGTTGCGGCGGTCATCATGGCGTACCCTTGGCAATGCAACTTTCTTAGCCTGGTACTGGTTTGTTTATCCAGGGATGATGAATGAGTAAAATGTCGCCGCGATATAACTGAAATAAAGTTGAAAATAGAGTAAAACCCCAACAAAACAAACTTCCTTGTTAAAACCGGAGTTTCAGCGTGACACCGTTCTGAATGACGCCACTGACATGTATACAGACTGTAACCTTATATCGGGTAATGAGGGGCGGTGCTCATGTTTCGAAGTTAAAGGATATTTAAATAAAATCCCCTTATATTGGAATGAAATAAATATCTTTTTCGGTCTTATTTATATTTGTTTCACGACTCTGGCCACAGGCGTCCGAGTTTCCATTACAGAATTTATTATTTCTTGATCAGCCACTTTCACATATTTACCAATGTATCAATCTCATGTGTGCAGGTAGCTGCAGAAGTACTGTGCGTTGGAACTATTATTTTAGCATTACTATGTTTGAAGTTTTCCCCCTTAGTGGATTTGTCTGGCTATTTTCTTACTTATTTTGCGACTTCCTGCAGGCGAAACATGCGTTAACAACTCTTTTCCTTACACACATAATGTAATATATGCTTTTTTAAATCTCAAGTCAGTTGGAACTTTCTCAGTTCTATAGAAGATCACCAGCGAATGCTATGAGCCGTTCCACGAGAAAACCAACATTGTGAACACTGCGAAAAGTATCGATCCGGATCAGCCTAAGCATGTCGCGCAGGCTAACCCGGACAGACACTTTTCGCCTCCTGTGGATTTTCTGTTCTATGAAACATTAATCTATACCTCCATCACCCTGAGTCGATAATGTTGGTTTTCTCATGGAACGGCTCATATTAAGTCAAGTCAGACGGTCCGAATTGTATTTACGTACAGTTAAGACTCTGGTGCGGTATCGTGTTGATTACAATTCAACCGGCACAGAACTTCCTCATTCCTACAGTAGATCCTGAGCCACGTCAGATGGTCAGAATTGCATTTACGTACAGTTAAGACTCTGGTGCGGTATCGTGTTGATTACAATTCAACCGGCACAGAACTTCCTTATTCCTACAGTAGATCCTGAGCCACGTCAGATGGTCAGAATTGCATTTACGTACAGCTAAGACTCTGGTGCGGTATCGTGTTGATTACAATTCAACCGGCACAGAACTTCCTCATTCCTATAGTAGATCTTGAGCCACGTCAGATGGTCAGAATTGCATTTACGTACAGTTAAGACTCTGGTGCGGTATCGTGTTGATTACAAATCAATCGGCACAGAACTTCCTCATTCCAACAGTAGGTCCTGAGCCACGTCAGATGGTCAGAATTGCATTTACGTACAGGTAAGACTCTGGTGCGGTATCGTGTTGATTACAAATCAACCGGCACAGAACTTCCTCATTCCTACAGGAGACCCTGAGCCACGTCAGATGGTCAGAACTGCATTTACTGTACGTAAATGCAGTTCTGACCATCTGACGTGGCTCAGGGTCTCCGGCACAGAACTTCCTCATTCGTACAGTAGATCCTGAGCCACGTCAGATGAGCAGAATTGCATTTACGTACTATCAGGAGTTTGGTGCGATATCGTGTTTACTACAGGCAGGGACGTGTATATATTGGCACCGGGACAGAACTTCTCCATTCCTATAACTTACGTCATCAGAGGATCGAATTGCGTCGCTCCTGAAGAGTTAATGTCAATTTCATATGCGTGCAGAGAGGAACCTAGTACACACGGGGTTTACCTGTAAAATAACCTTTGGACAAGGAATTCAGATGCAAACACTAATGGTTTGCATTCCAGTGGTCTTTGTTTGTTTTATAATGAGTATATACTTATAACAACGGCTTTTTAAGTTATCACTTATCAAGGTATTAGGAATACATGTACCTAATGCAGATAGCTGTTTAATTATCCTGACATGTCTTTTGAAAATTAGAATAAATCTGAATAGGAAATCTAAACACACACCAGGTCCAATCTCTATATCTGCACTTTGGGTTACAAACAGAAGTACATGGCAGCGAAATTTGCACCTGCTACGAAAACTACACTGTATTTGTGGACACTGGACAGAAGGTATGTTAACGTTAACTCGGTGCCCTGTCATCAGAAATACTAGCCAGTAGAATGCATCTGTAATTATTTCTTTGTGAAACAAGCATTGTATAATTTTCGGCGAGCATAACTTGAAATTAAAGAGCAGCAAGTAGGGAACATTCAAGTTTTCTTTTTAAATTTCATGTTTTCGTATGTTTGTACGCTAGAAAAAAACCTGTATAGAAATGTCACGGACGTCTTTGCTTGTATAGTGTGCTCAAGGACATGTATTTCTATGTTTCTGTGTTTCCATGTTTTTTGTGTACAAATTAACTATATAGAAATATCACTGACGTCTATCTTTGTATGGTATGCCCAAGAAAGTGCATTTCTATGTTCATTAGTGTTAAAAAAAAACTATATTGAAATTGTCTAACTCATATAATAAAGAACATATATATGTCGATACATTACGCAGATTCCATAGTGTAGGGTTTCTCTTGGAACGGCTCATTTACATGTGGACTGTGTGCTTTCAAACGTGCACAATAACGATAGCACGCCTTTTGTCAGAAGATTGTAATCAGTCCCAATATGCCTATTTTTAGAATTATCTCTTTGTTTTATGTTTTCTTGTTCATCAAATTATTTGATATGAATAAAGTTTAAACATAACGTGTTGATAGTTTGTATTCAGCAGATGTACAGGTGTAAAGTGCACACTCACTATAGATCTAGCATGCGTGTTCATCTCACTTGTTGTACCTTTTCGACCATTTGAATACGCCCGTTGATAGAGGACAGTACTATGGTAACACCTACGACTTTTAGCTCATTGGTGGATGACGCTTGTCACAGTGACTTTTGTCAAACATCGGAAAGAATGTTGGCCGAGCAGGGGTTCGAACTCACAACCACTTGATTAAAGCCCGCATCGCAACCGACTGAGCTACCGGTGCTCTTCATATAAAGACAAGACCGCCCCGGTCTCCCATATATATGGAGTCGTCTTTACGTTATATCGGTTTGTTTGTGAAGTCAATATTATAGTATTCGATTTAATATGTCAATCTGAAATACGAGCCGTCTATGGCACATATATCGCATGTTAAATAATCAAAGCGCTGAAAACGCTGAGGGTA
Source organism: Serripes groenlandicus (assembly GCA_031761405.1). Lineage (NCBI taxonomy): Eukaryota > Metazoa > Mollusca > Bivalvia > Cardiida > Cardiidae > Serripes > Serripes groenlandicus. Next base: position 3,070 of record JASEVX010000308.1, on the reverse strand, counting down.
TGGGGGCATGTGTAAGTTGCAAATATATGGCATAGTTAATATGGACAAACATTGTTGAAACAATAAATCATCGACCTTTAAACAAACCAAACCAACTAGTTTTGAAACAACACAGATTGCCTGCCAATAACCAATACCTCATTTATCAAAGTTTGACCCTTATCTTGTATAAACAAAATAAATAACGAAGGACAAAAGATTGACAAAAAACTGAGCAGCGACCCTTAATAAAAATATTAAAATATTTCCAGTTAAGAAAACACTAAAGATCCACAATATATATTAGAATCATGCTCATAAATGAAAGACAATCGAAAGCATGCTAGAGTTAAGTCTGTTGTGCACTGGACATCTGTAGCGTATTAGTTTCCTATACACGAAGTATTATATTGATTTATTGAACATCTATTAAGACAATAACCAAAGAAATATATGAACAAAATGAGTTGATGCCTAAAATAACAAATCAGATTGGCGTTCGAAATATTGCATCGGTCTCCTCATCCCAATGTATAAGTGTGACGACTTTGAAATGGATCTGCCAAACAGAAACAAAGTTTTGACCCATTAATACAAACCGTAACGGACAGACGGACGGATGGATGAACAGACAGTAAGTCGCTCCGGACAACGTACACAGCTTGGGGAAGCACTCATTAACGAACAAGAGCATTTCACGGAACGCATGTGTTGCACGCGAAAGTCATATAATAAGCGAGAACATGGAAAGAAAAAATATACACACTCCAAACACAGCATGCTAAAGTTTTGGTAATGGTGCACTGCACATCTGTTGGTTATACGTTACCTACAATCTAAGTTTAAAATGGATACAATGGAAATTAATTTAGAAAATGGCTGAACTAAATAAGGAAATATGGAGGTTACTTAAATAAGCAGACCAGAGTTATATACCTTGTATTTTGCAGTTCTTCTGATCACACGGTATAAGTGTGACCACTTCGAAATGAATCTGCCAAACAGAAACAACGTTTTGTCCAATAAATGCAAACCATGACGGACGGACGAATGCACATTCAGGCAGACAGCCGGCCGGACGCCGGATAATGCCTCCAAGCTTTACAGACAGAGACAACACATAAAGTAGTGATTACAGAAGACTAGTTCTATGCGTCAAATCACGTCTGTGTTTAGGAAAGGGTTAACATGTTATAGTATTTGTAATGTATTTGCAGTTTAATTGAATCTCCGAAATGGCCCGTACAAGGTTAATTTACAAAAACATATTTAGACTACATTTCTAGTTTATTTGACATCTAGGACTATATTACATGTTGACGTGTGTATGTTGACATTAACTAACAACACTGACATTGAGGTCAATCATATGTCGGGAGTGTGTTTCACTCATTGGATCTATTTTACTAAATAATGAATGCAAGCGGATTGTTGTTCGTGATTCGTTCGAACCTATGAAATCGTTGTAAAAGTAGATTATAACCAAAAAAACTCGGATTTTCGCGGAGGAATTCAATAGTAATCCATGGTTGTAGCCGTAAGTCGACTTTTCGAAAGCAGGCTATGAATGGATAGGGGCCCCTTTCCCAAAAATCGTATCTCTTTATGTATTACTTACCACATTTAGCTAAACAGCTTATTGAAAGAGAATATATTGCCTTTCCCTTTTCAACAAAAATACAGTGTTAACTGCAAGCGTTTGGTTAAAAGAAGAAAGGCCGGTGAAGAAAGATATTGTAACATTATGGGAAAAAATTAAATTTTGCTGAAATTCTTCAATTTCTTCTTTTCAGATAGTAGTTTACGCTCTTTACACATACTTATATGTCGATACATTACACAGAGTATGTAGTGTTGGTTTTCTATTGGAACGGCTCATTTACATGTGGACTGCGTGCCTTCAAGCTCAATATATCTTTCATATTTCAAAAGGTACTCGTTTCCCTTTCAACTTGTTAACATAGATATCTCATTTACGTTTGTCAAATGACCTTTACAATCCCTTCAGTCATGCAAGGTGAATTCCTTACATCATGACAGACTAGAAGATATGCTTTAAAAAGCTATATTAGCTCCTATAGATATGTTGATACTGCAGATTCAGTTTCAGTTGTTCTGTTTTTTCATGTTTTGACCATTTTAACTCTTTCAACCCCTTCCCATATGCTCCTTTTCTGCAACAGTGGACTTTGTAACCATCTATGTAAATCAGAAATCTCTTAAAAATCTAATTAAACTGTCATATATGGAGATATTTTACATTTTCAATGGAGTATGTGAGACTATGTGAAGATATATATATATAGTGAAAAGTATCACTGGCTAATTTCACTGATTTAAAACATTGAGTTTCTCAATAATCCTTTGAAAGTATGTTATAAACACATCTCTTCACCCTTTCCCACAACTGACAACTCTTCAGAAGATGACTTTTGAAAGCATTTTTTCAATTCACTCATGAACTATTGTGTTTGTTGAAATTCTTGGTATCGTATACCGTATCTTGCTGCTTTTCCGAATTTGTCGTTTTCTGTGGTTTTTACGAGCGCCGTACTGCTCACTCGGTACTCTATCGAATACACTTGTTACATACTCTTGTTAACAATAGGGTAGAATACAATCAAGAATTTCCCCTTTTTAAAATAGCTCAATCATACTTTGATAATACTGTATTTCAGGAAAGCATATTAGGGCATTCCCTAGAAATGGCTGCAAGTGTTTGGAACGAACCACAATCTACCAGTCTATGGGGTTCTAGCAATTGCAATGTAGAGATGACCCAGTTAACACCACCCAAACATGTGATTGCCTGTATGCGGATTCTCAGACAGTTATTTTTTTCTACCACCAACAGAAATAAGTTTCACTTGATATGTTGTATGAATTGTATGGGATCATTATTTATTATTCTCCATCGAATAACAGGAATTGGCCATTGATCGATCAGGCACATAATATATTCAAGTAATTTGTGAAGACAAAGTACATCTCTGATGTCTTAAAGGATGTTGATTCTCATGACGATAGACTAACTGAAGTCGTAAACACCTTTTTATGACCTGTAGGGAGCTAACCAGGCACTGATCTAAAA
>JASEVX010000307.1:167252-200065 GCA_031761405.1 Serripes groenlandicus | reverse complement strand
TAAATTAATTTCCATTGTATCTATTTATTTCAACTCAGTTTGTAGATGTGCTTGGAGTGTGTAATCATTCCATGTTCTCACTTATTATATGACTTTCGTATGCAACACATGCGTTCCGTGAAATGCTCTTGTTCGTTAATGAGTGCTTCCCCAAGCATTGTACTTGTTCCGGAGCGACTGACTGTCTGTCCGTCTTTGTGTTCATCCATCCTTCCGTGTGTCCGTACGGTTGTATTAATGGGTCAAACTTTGTTTCTGTTTGGCGGATTCATTTCAAAGTGGTCACACTTATACATTTGGATGAAGAGACCGATACAATATTTCGAACACAAATCTGATCTGATTTTGTAGGTGTAAACTCATTTTTTCATATGTTTTATACATTCATTGTCTCAAACATGTGCAATGTTTCAATATCAGATTCGTGATAGGAAACGTATGAGTCTACAGATGTGCACAAGAAACATAATGCTAGCATTCTTTCGATTGTCTGTCATTTATCAGCATGATTCCAATATTACAGTGTGATCTTTAGTGTTCTCTGTACTTAAAATATCATACTTAAGGGTCGCTGTTCGATTGCTTGTCAATCGTTTGTCTTCGTGATTTATTTTGTTCATCTACACACATATATATATATATCTTGTTCTCTCTCTCTCTCTCTCTCTTCTCTCTCTCTCTCTCTCTCTCTCTCTCTCCCTCCCCCCCTCTCTCCTTCTCTCTCTCTCTCTCTCTCTCTCTCTCTCTCTACTCTCTCTCTCTCTCTCTCTCTCTCTCTCTCTTCTCTCATCTCTCTTCTCTCTCTCTCTCTCTCCCTCTTCTCTCTCTCTCTCTCTCTCTCTCTCTTCTCTCTCATCTCTTCTCTCCTCTCATCTCTCTCTCTCTCTCATCTCTCTCTCTCTCTCTCTCTCTCTTCTCAGTCTCCTCTCTCTCTCTCTCGTCTCCTCTCTCCTCTCTCTCTCTCTCTCTCTCTCTCTCTCTCTCGTTCTCTTTAGTATAGTAAATCGTACCATGTCACGTTGAATTGAAATTGTCATTATATGACCTTCGTTATAACACTCATGTACCTGTCGGTTTGAGTTTTGAAGTTCATGTTATGTTACAAGAAAAAGGTCAAACTTTGATAAATTAGGTATTGGTTACTGAAGGCAGTCTGTGTTGTTTCAAACATTTCGGTTTTGTTTGTTTAAAGGTTGATGATTCAATGTTTTCAACAATGTTTGTCCATATTAACTATGCCATATATTTTCACCTTACATATGCCACAATAGTACTTTCAGCGCTTGAATTTCTTAATTACTAAGAAACTTTCCACACGAACGGATTTTAAACTGTAAACGTGTTGAGACTTTATCACACATTCGTAATAATTCCTGCTGATTAGATCTTATATCATTCTAATTAGAAATGAATCGCGTCAATTGAAATTGGATCCTGTACTACATAACCCTTTCCGACCTGCAATTACCTAAGTTGACAAATCTGCACGAAACGTCTTTGAAAAACATCGTTGCAAAAGAGAAATTGATTTACATTTCTCCTTTTGCCACAATTTGTTCTACCCTTTGCAATAGTTGTACTTTCATTAAGTGGAAGGTGTCTATACGTTTGTATTTATGCTTTCAAAAGTCGTCTGCCCCTTTTTGCACTTGTTGAGGGCACCTGTAACAGACGTCTATTGAAAACATCGTGACTTAAAGAGAAACATACTGATTCTATACTGAGCAATTTCTCCTTTTGCTACAATTTATTTTCTACCCTTTTCAATAGCTGTACTTTCATTAGTAGAAGGTCTGGTGTGTATCCAAATGTTTGTATTCATGGCTTTCAAAGTCGTCTGCCCTTTTTGCACGTGTTAAGGCCATCTGTAACAGACGTCTATTGAAAAACATCGTAAGTGAAGGAGAAATATACTATTCATACCTGAGCAAATTTTCCTTTGCTACAATATTTTTCGAGTCTCTTTTTTCAATAGTTGTACTTCAATGTACAGAGATTTTCGATATATTTGCATATCTTCTTTTAAAATCCTGCTGATGTTGTGGTTATTAAGATACTAGTAAGGCTAAGGTGAACCCATACTTACAAGAAGATGTATCAAGTTATATAGTACGTGTGAAGACTAAAATTCTAATCGAATGACACCCAATGGCGAGAAAGTGTGAACGACTAGAACTTAATCGAAAATGACATCAATCTCTGTTTTATAAGTTTCAAATATTGAATACAGTGAAAATATATTTGGCCAAAGTCAAGGAGAAAAATGTTCTTGACAATTTCTCATTTTGTTACAATGTTTTCAAAAAGTTGTCTGCTGCAGAGGCGTCGGATTGCATGTATATGTGGGGAAGGATTAATAATTGCCTCTGTTTAATCTGTCAGAACTCGCACAACTAAATAAATGTCAAACAAATGGCGTTCGGGAAAAGGATAACGGTGCTTTCCTTTTGATGGGTGCCTTTCAATAGCCAGATTGATGAATGTGAGCTCAGTATCATGTGTTACATTGCATTATCTCGTATCATGTACTGGTATAGCTCATTGTCATGTGTTACATGGCCTTATCTCGTCTCACGCACTAGTATAGTTCAGTATCATGTTTTACATGACATTATCTCGTCATACATATACATGACATTTAGTCTCGTCTCATGCACTAGTATAGCTCAGTAATCATGTGTTTACATGGCATTCAGCTCGTCTCATGCACTAGTATAGCTCATTATCACGTGTTACATGGCATTCAGCTCGTCTCATGCACTAGTATAGCTCATTATCACGTGTTACATGGCATTTAAGCTCGTATCATGCACTAGTATAGCTCATTATCACGTGTTACGACTGGCATTCAGCTCGTCTCATGCACTAGTATAGCTCATTATCACGTGTTACATGGCATTTAGCCTCGTCTCATGCACTAGTATAGCTTCATTAATCACGTGTTACATGGCATTTAGGTCGTCTCATGCACTAGTATAGCTCATTATCACGTGTTACATGGCATTCAGCTCGTCTCATGCACTAGTATAGCTCATTATCACGTGTTACATGGCATTCAGCTCGCTCTCATGCACTAGTATAGCTCATTATCACGTGTTACATGGCATTCAGCTTGTCTCATGCACTAGTATAGCTCATTATCTCGTGTTACATGGCATTTAGCTCGTCTCATGCACTAGTATAGACTCATTATCACGTGTTTACATGGTATTCAGCTCGTCTCATTGCACTAGTATAGCTCATTATCACTGTGTTGCATGATCTTATCTCGTCCCATGAACTAGTATAGCTCATTGTCATTGTGTCACATGGCCTTATCTCGTCTAATGCACCAGTACAGCTCAGTATCATGTATTTACATGGCATTTATCTCATCAGAAGAAAACCGTCCGTCCATATCATTGCCAACTTTCGGAAAATCCGATGTCTCGAAAGCTCAAATGGAGTTATATAGGGAAAATCCATAGTTAAATTGCTCCTGCAAGTTAGTTAATGAATGGATTAAATTCATTTCAATCTAATAAGTTAGGAAAATATTTCCTCTTTAATATGATTCTATGATTTTTACATTTTAGTCCTTTTTCAGTGTTTTGTTTGTCACCCAAAGTTACATTGAAATAAGAAGGAGCCTAAAAACTATTCTGCTTTCTTAAGGTATTTTCAAAACATCCGATCGCTTCATTTAAAATGGTTCAAGATGCATATTGTTTTCTCCTTCATTTGTACTAATTCAAATCATTTTTTGTTATATATATTTTGATTCTTTTTGAACATTTATGTAAAATTCGATGCCTCAGAAAGGTGAAATGCCTGTGTATTGGTGTGTGCGTTATTGTGTCATCTCAGCAGGGTATCAATACCCCCAGCAGCTTATCCCACCGTTTAAGACCTGATAATTTCTATTCCCCACGCAATAAACGCGTGATCGATAACTGGTAACACGAATCTTATCTAGTTACTCAGTTAGTATGTGACATACTAAGTAGTTAACTAGACAGGATTTCAGTTGTACGTTAATGGTCGTATAATTATTATCTTTTCATAACTGGTAACACGAATCTTATCTAGTTAACCAGTTAGTATGTGACATACTAAGTAGTTAACTAGAAAGGATTTCAGTTGTACGTTAATGGACGTATAATTCTTATCTTTTCATAACTGGTAACACGAATCTTATCTTGTTAACCAGTTAGTATGTGACATAATAAGTAGTTAACTAAATAGGATTTCAGTTGTATGTTAATGGTCGTATAAGTCTTATTTTACAGCATGAAAGGTAACTGGTGGCAGTTCTGGGCACTTTCATGCCTGTTTTTAGTCTTACGTTTCGAGAATATCGAATAAGTGGTAACACGAATCTTATCTAGTTAACCAGTTAGTATGTTACTTATTAAGTGAAATTTCCAAACCCTAACTAGATAACCAGTTAATAGTGTACAAAACATTAACTGGTTATCTTACGGCAGTTATATGCCACCATATATATGATAACAATAGTTTCTTTGTTAAATACGTAAAACGAAAACAAAAATACATTTTCCCAACTTGTTGACCTCGATCTCCCAAAATTATTGTAAACATTTGTCTGCGCATGTGCGTCATTTCCCCCCTTAATATATTCTTAAAATCGCAAAATTTAGCACAATAACTTCGCATTCATGAAAATATTCCCATGTTCCTGTTATTAAAACCCCCGGTGGTTCCCAGTGATGTTACATAGACTCCGCTCTGGTATATTGCTTGTGTTCAGTTGTGTGACTTCGAGTCGAAGTCAAGAGAAAAGAGGGAGAAATGTAATGGGAACGGGGTATCTATAGGTATAAATATCACTTCTACAGCCTTGCTGTGGAAGCCGGTTTTTATAGCGACTTTGGTAGATAGGTTGACCTTTTCGTAAAGTTAAGCAACGTTCATCGCGGTTAGTGCCTGGATGGGTGACCCGCGATGGCTTAACACCGGTACACGTTACACTATGGTTTTAATTTACATTTTAATTATAGAAAGACTACTCGCATATAAATAGACTGGTTCATTAATCTTCTATTGCAAACTCGAACGAGAACTAGTCTAGTGACGAACTGCTACGGAAATATCCGAGAGCTGACGGTAAAATATGGCGTATGTGCGATCAAGACGATTAACAAGGCGCATGCGCAAGCCCTGTGCCCATTGCACCAGTTGTATTTCTAAACAAGACCAATATATGCACTGGTGTTGATGCACCCGCGCCATAACGTCTGATGAAGGTAATCATTTAAGTTATTACTGTTCGAACGTAGAGCTCGGATGACAATTAGTTACGGAAACACAAGGAAATCAGAATACAAGAAGGATACAAGTCCAATTATTATTTTATTCAACGACGATATGGCAGATTCCTATTGTTTATTTGTCTGGAAGGGAGAAATATTTAGTTTTAATTTAACATCTGAATCATTAATCATTGGCTTTACTGATCAGGTACTATTTATTTATTAAAATGAATGTAATTTATGAAGGTTTTAACGTACATGTATGTATTCATTTATATCTATCAAGCTTTGCATGATTTATATAATTGAAAAAAAAAAGTGTTAAGGTAAATGTTATACTTTTGTATTTAATTTGAAATTGTATCAACGAATTTTAAGTTGATTTATTAATTTGAAATTTTAATTTTTGATGATTCAATAAATCTTGATTCAATAAAAGAGTTAGTGAAAATAATGTGAATATATATCAAACCTATACGACCGCTAATCTCTACTTCTTTATCTAACCTTTCCGGACCTCTTAAACGAGCCATCCACACTCTTAATAACTAACAAAGATTCTTTTATATTAAGTACCAGAATATCAATAACACCATATTTCGTATATTAATTTTGCAGATAAATGATAACAACATATTTCTTATACTAAGTTTTCAGGTTAATAATAACACCATATTTCGTATGTTAATTTTGCAGATAAATGATAGCAGCATATTTTTTATACTAAGTTTTCAGGTAAATAATAACACCATATTTCGTATATCAATTTTGCAGATAAATGATAACAACATATTTCTAATATATTAATTCTGCAGGTAAATGATAATAACATATTTCTTATATAAATTCTGCAGGTAAATGATAACAATTTATGTTTTATACTAAGTTTTCTGGTAAATGATAACCACATATTTTCTTAACCGTTTTGATATTGACGCATGTGCAGCAGACGACTTTTGAAAAAACTTTGGCAGGAGGAGTAATTGTTCTTAATGAGCAATGTATTCCTTTGCTGCAATGTTTTCATAACTATTGATTATTAAACTACCATTTAAAGAAATTATCCATATATTTGCCTAGGTGTTATCCTTCACCACATACAAACGCTTTCTGACTCGTTTACAACACATTACTTTTGGTAAAATTGAGATAAAAGGAGAAACTGCTCATGGTAAACAATTTCTCCGATTTCCACAATGTTTCAACTCTATTCAATGATTACATTTTCATTTATAAAGGTTTACCACATTTTCGCTTTCGAAGTCGTCTGCTGCTGATTTGGCATATGTTGAAAGGGGTTTAATTTTGGAACAATTTTGAAAGAAGACCACCAATGAAATATTCCTGAGGAGCTCAGGTTGAAATTGATCCATTGATTTAGGAACATCTTTTTATTAGACAAGCAGATTTAGAGAAGATGAATTTTAAAGTGTTGGCATTTTGTTCTCTTTCCTATGCCGCTGCAAGCAAAATTCTTGTTTAACGTATTTGAAAGAAGACATTAAAATCAACATTCGTGTGGCGTTTGGTTAAATTTGATCAAGGTCTGTGAAGTTAGGTTGACGAGTGACGAACGTGACCTTTTTTTTTTTTAGGTCCGTGAAGTTTTAGGTCCGTAAATTGAATCAAATTAAAAAAAGACCTAGCCCATGGTACGCCACTTGATTTCCGCTTCCATGTGGTATACTGTCTGTCATTCTTGATGTTGTCTTTTTTGAGAACATTCAAAAACAAATTTGGAATCGGCGATGCAGATGACCACACATTCAACTGGTTCGTTACAAAAAACATATATAAACATGAAATATATACAATTTACAACACCTTTATAAGGCGAAATGATGTTTTTGAAAGAAATCGTAAAATATCAAGTTATGCTAACGACCACACCTTTTTATTCAATTTAGTCAAATGTAATTCAAAAAGACGTTCTTGCAAAGAAGTTGATTCCTCTAATCCCAGTAGGTCCACATCTCCCGATGATCGAGTTAGGCTTTTTTCAATTTTCTTGCCGTCAAATGTCAGACAAGCAGATTGCTGCTGAATATTAGCACCCATATGAACCATTTTGTCACCATAAAACCCAAATTTCTATCAGTGACTTCAGTGTAAGGCATACATTGTCGCAAAACCTTAACATCAGGTATAACAGAATGAATACGCGATGAAACGGGATCATAAATTTTGGCCAATGTCTCAGAATGGACATCTGTTTCCTCTTGTTGATTTTTATAACTACACATAAAGTTTATACAAATTGATAACATTTTACCTTACTCTCAGTTATCAAAAATTCAAATAAAACAATTTGAACAACAAGTGAACATGTGATGAAGTGGTTTATCGTAAACAAATTCATACAATTTTTCAGTTATAAAACAAGATGAAATTTAATCACATGTGTTGAGACCTCATCACTTATTTACTTGTTGTTTAAATTGTTTTATTTGATATTTTTATAACTGAGAGTAATGTAACATTTTGTCAATTGATATGGCAGCATGTTTAGATAAAAGAATGAGGTCTCAAAGCCTTTTGAATTATCTATTAAATACATAGTTAACATTTTCCCTTGTATGACAACTCTACAGCAGACAACAATGATGAAAATATCTAGAAAAAAGGGAGGAAAATTTCTACAACTATTGGACAGAATTGAAAACATTTGTGACAAAAGGATACATTTCTCAATGAAAAATTAGCAAAAAAGAAGGTGTAAGTAACATAATATTTATTACAGTTCAAACACAAACATTTTCAGTATCAAATGACATATTTTCTTTGAACAAGATGATACATGTTTAATTCATAAAGATAATTATTTAATTTCATAAATGGTTTTAAATGATAAATTGTAGCAAGTTTTGTCTCTCAATGTCTTGTTCCTCTTTCCTTGCCGGCCCAGGATTTCTTGCTAGTGCATGCCAACAATAATGTATGTCACAGCATCTGGAATTCAAAAAAAGTTTTAATGTTACCCCTTTCCCAGACGACTTTTGAAGAAGAATGTTTACAACTCTATTAACATTCTGATAACAAAATTTCATTTTTATAGATTTTCATAATTTTTGCATAGACAATTTCAAAGTCGTCTGCTGCAGATTTGTTTTGTGTGGGAAAGGGTTAAGTGAAAAAAACACCTAAAATTTGTCCTACTGTAAAATTTTAGATTTTATCCTTGTAATCAACTAGCTTTCTCTGTGACACGGTAACTGCACTGTACATTTTTACAGGCGTAATTCTGTACATAGATTGGTATGTTTGATTACATCTGACCAATACTTAATGGACTTACTTCCATAAGGCAGTTAGGCAGTTTAGTATAAATACATAAATGCCTTTTGGTGTCCGTGTGTCACGGACATGTACTTATGAGAGAGCCAGAGAGTGGCCGGCTTTTGGGACATGTACATCTCGTAAAAAACAAGTTAAAATGTATTATGAGTTGTTACTTCGTTACATCCTGCACTATCCGATAATTGATTTATCTCAGTACTATACTAGTTGTCAGTGCAAGCTCTCGATTTTCGCTTTAGAAAAAGCTGTGAAAAAGGTGAACATATTGAATATAAAGAACAGAATAACGTAAGATTATATTTAATTGGTAATTTTCAAAAAATAATCATATCTATTAGAATTACAAACCAAAAACTATAATCAAGATTTAAATATTACGCTCACGGATTTCCGCCCAGAAAAACCGATGAAGGAAGATCGTGAACATATTAACACGTATTATTTTGATGTGTTATTGAGTTAATCGGACTTAAAAACCGACTCGTCACTGTGTTGACAAAAAAATAAAAAATGTCATAATTCGCCTAGCGGACGTGTTTCGCACTATTTTCAAAATTCAAAATTTATATATATTAAGATAAAGCTCAGATTAATTTGATATTTATTGGGAAAAACATACCTGGTAGTTGTGATGATATCACCGCACGGCCAAGTTCGAATCACGGATCATTCAAATTCTAAACAAATTGCATATTCTCATCTGATTGGATGTCAATTCGACGGTTATAAACATACGTTCATAAGCGTGACCCACTAAAATATCACCCGTCTCAACATTTGTAGTAAGTAAAACGCGAAAAACTAGTAAAGATATGAAAATAATAAAGTTATTTTATGGAAGTTTAAACATTGTTCTGCTGCAATAGATAACAATATTTTAATACACTAAACGTTTTGATAATACTTTATCCTTATGAATAATGTCAGTCTATCAATATTTGGAACAAAATTAATAAAATTCACAATACCTGTGTCTTTTATTTGTCATTATTCAAAATACATAGAAATTCCAGTTGTTCAATGTATTTCTAACTTTAGTTGCAGTTTTAAGCTTTCAGAATATGTATGGTTTTTTTATGTGCCAAAAGTGACTACAAAGTTTTATTTGCTACACAATGTGAAAGTGTGTGATATTTTAACCAGATAACAGGTGTACAGGTGAAGTTGTTTATCCCTCTTTTCTATGTCCCTCAATATTTTTAATAAAAACATATCAATACAAAGATGATTCCTAACGCAAAATTTATTTCTGTCTTGAGTTTTCTTAGCCGTATTTGATTTAAGAAATGTTATAAGTCCAATTATTCTGGTTAATGTTTTGTCTAAGTCCATTTTTTCTGGTTCGTTTATTTTCTAAGTCCATTTTCTCTAGTTCGCTTCTTTTTTAAGTGCAAAAATCTGTCTGATACAATTATCTGTACAGACAAAAATCGGGTTCAGTAAGATTCTGTACAGAAAAACAAGAATTTAGATTCAGAAAACGGAAATTCTGTATGCATTCTGCCCAGAATTGGTACAGACCCTGTACATAATTGGCTCAAGAGTTTTCGTACAGGAATTGGAACATAATAATTCGAGGTTTCTTTCACATGTAAGATTATATGACAAATACTACTTTTTGCCCAGTAGTGCTTTCTCAGAGAAAATAATCAATGTAATTTGAAACAAACCTATTTTTTAAGTGTGACCGGCTCTTCTCAGCACGAATAGCTCATTTATACCGGGATGGGCTGCTCCATGTTGTCGTGGCCACAATACTCCCACCCCCTTCTAATTTAATCAAAAAATGTGGTCGTTCGCCTAAAATTCTAGAGTGTGGTCGTATATTGCCTTCAAAAACATCAATACGCCTTGCAAAGGTACTTTAAATGGTATATATTTGCTTTAAAATGTGTTTTTCGTAAAGAACATCGCCGATCCAAATTTGTTTTTGAATGTTCTCAAAAACTACGATACCAAAAATGGCAGACAGTATATCACATGAAATCGGAAGTGTGGGCTAGGTCTTGTTTTAATTCGATTCAAGTTAATAAAGAAAACATCAAAAAGATACGTTTTGTTGTCTCAATTTCTCCGTGGTCGTTCGCATTTGTGGTCACGTGATATTTTTGCTCCCTCACAGTGTTAATGTTCCCTTCTATGAAAAATATATGAGAATTTAATTTATTTAAACTAATCTGGAATATCTTCGTCAAGTTCGTCAATTCGTCAAAAATATTTTATAATGTATCTGGACGTATTAAATGAATGCAATTTATGCCCTGTTTCAAATTTCATGGCCATCAGTCATTCAGATTCAAACTCGTCATCTTAGTTGACTTATTGTCGTTTTAAAAAAAAAAAAAATATTTCTGTCTTTTAAATAAGGCTTTATTTTGAAGATCATGGCCATCAGTAATTCAGAAAAGGTTCGCCAAGTTCGTCAATTCGTCAACTCGTCAATTTGATTGACGAATTGACGAAAACAAATATTTTTCTAAAAACTTTATTTCTGTCGTTTAGATAATGTCTCTAGACAAATTGAATGCAAATTAGGCCCAATTTCCAATTGTATTGCCATCAGTGAATCGGAAGAGCTTCGTCAAGTTCGTCAAGTTCGTTAATTCGTCAACTCTTTAATTTGGTTGACGAATTGACAAATTAGGCCCTAATTTGAATTTCATGGCCACCAGTTATTCAAAGGATCCTCGCCAAGTTCGTCAATTTGGTTGCAATTTTGAATTCCACTATATGGATAATTAAATACACAATGTAACGTTCTCTTTCTATCTTTGGCTCGTTTTCGTATGTCTCTTAGTACTTCTCGATGCGTCGTAAAACTAATTAATAATAAAGTTTAACAAGTCTATGTGACTAATACAGTATTTGATATCTACTTCTCACACATAATACGACACTGAAACAACGATCATCTAACAAGATAAATTAGTATAAGTGATTCTGTATTCCATCTAGGTGTATAAGTAATTTTAGTCGTGCCTCCTTTTACCAAGATATTTAAGTAAATGTTCCATTAGCGTAAAGTGGCAATACTCTCTTCGCAACACCATTTCTACTACAATATCTTCCCCTATAATCCCCGCAGAGAGGACTAACCTCGATCTATCTCTCCACTCTTGGCCCTCGTTCCCGCCCAAGAGTCTGATCTCAACAGCACATCTACATGATGTAGTTCTAACGCAAACTCCCTCCTCTCTCTATATATATTGCCTTCTCTCGTAGCTATATTCCTATCTCTCCCCCATAAGGCGGCTCTCGGACGTCTTAAATACTGCATCTTTTCAATATTCGTGATTTCCCTTATTAACCCAGCTTTACATTGGAGGGAAAAAGATTTGATATCTCCCGATATCAAACTTGAAATGGCATGAAAATGAGCCCTAATGTTTTTCATGAAATAAAACACAACGATTTATACGTTGACAAACATCACAGCATATTCTTCTTCAGTTGAATCTCTTCATACACAGGTTCTTGCTAATATCTTTCTACACGAGGAAGTGCATTCTGTGGCGCGTCCACGCATGAAATACCCTAAAATACAGACGTACTGGTGAACGATCCCCAAATACATATAGTATATGTAAATGAGCCTTGATATTTGTCAACGTATAAAACGCACCAAAATAAACGTTGACAAATATTATAGAAAATTCTTCTTCAGTTGAATACATACACAGGTTCTAGTTGATGGCTTTCTGTATTTAGAAAATGTATTCTGGGGCGCGTCCACGCATGCCATTATCACATATTGTTGAGCGGACAACAAATCGAGGGCTTGGCGTGAAACGGTTGTAACTAAAATTGGTATTTCTTTTACCAAGGTTAATCACCTCGCCATAAAGTCTTTTTAAGCGTTAAATCATTTTTCTTGATAAACAATGGACATTTAGGTGCAATGGCATCTAAATTTGCATTGTTTACAAAGGGGTCAAAAATGCCCCTAAACCAGGGATTTTAAAATAGGTTTTTAGTTACAACCGTTTCACGCCAAGCCCTCGAAATGAATACGTTATATGAAAATCGGCCCTGAAGTTTGACGTTTGTAACTATCCCAAAAAAAATCCGTTCAATTGAGAAATGAGCACATTCGGATATTAAGTGTCCTTGGATATTTGTAATAATATTTTAGCATTACACAACTGACTGACAGTTTCTCTTAAGTATGATCTACTAACTAATAATTTTATACCACTTGGCAAATATCCCACAATACGATGGTAGGCTGTTTTTGTGAACAGACAAAAAACGGTCGAAGTCATGGTGGAGGTTCATTCTTTCCTGACGCTCACATTCAAACTACCTTTCAACGACACTAAAAACTATCCTTTTCCAAGAACTGTTTTCAGGGAATTTGCCAGTAGTTAGATACGAGTGCATATATGCGGTTAAACCATATGTTTGCAATTAATTAAAAGTATAGGGAATAAAACCTTTTTGTCGAGTACATTGACTTGTTTTAAACAAATTTAGACGATAAGTGAAAATCTGGTTAGTGAGACAATTCGTAGGCTTTTTTTACTCAGTCTTCGAGGGAATGCTATTTTGCGTTTGTCAATTAGATACGAGTGCATATGTGCGGTTAAACCATATGTTTGCTATTAATTTAAAGTATAGGGAATAAAACCTTTTTGTCGAGTACATTGACTTGTTTTAAGCAAATTTAGACGATAAGTGAAAATCTGGTTAGTGAGACAATTCGTAGGCTTTTTTTACACAGTCTTCGAGGGAATGCTATTTTGCGTTTGTCAATTTAGATACGAGTGCATATATGCGGTTAAACCATATTTTTGCAATTAATTACAAGTATCGGGAATAAAACCCTTTTGTCGAGTACATTGACTTGTTCTAAACAAATTTAGACGATAAGTGAAAATCTGGTTAGTGAGACAATTCGTAGGCTTTTTTTACACAGTCTTCGAGGGAATGTTATTTTGCGTTTGTCAATTTCACATTGCATGTTGTACTTAGCAGACTTAATAACATATCTGTACGTGTTTTAGAGGGAAAACGTTCTAGATATCTGAAGAAGTCATATAATGCCATACTTCACATCCGTACAGTGTAGACCAAATCGGTATTGTTTTCATTAGTGAACCCATTGTAATAGGGTTGACATTTCCAATGTTGTTAGGAATCCGCTGTGGTCGAGTGGTTAGCGTCGGGGATTTCGAAACCGGGTGTCCCGGGTTCGATCCCCAGTCGCGGGACTACGGTCATGGTGGAGTGCCTTTGGGAAAGGCACATTTTCTAGCCTAGTACTGGTTTGTTTACCCAGGGATCATGAATAATTAAAATTAATTGCGCACTAAATGACCTTAGCTGTCGATGCGCCAAAAAACAATATACATTCATTCATTCATTCCAATGTTGTTTAAAGCTAGTAAAGAGAACATAGAGGGCAGTGTTTTGCTGACGTGGTATGTGAGTTAGTTAAGTGTTATTTTAATATTATACAAACATGGCTAATTGGTTTGCATCTATCTATGATAGAGTTTCCGAATCTAACCGACGTAATATTACTATGGTATTTACCAAATATGATTAATTTACACATGTCTGTATTGAAACTATATCCTCAGTCATTTCCATATGCATTTGCAGTATTTAATTGATACTGGAGGCTTGTCAAGTTTGGACAAACAAACGCAAGATCGTCTGCTAGTGTCGGATTACCACAATTTGTTATGCTAACAGTTAAACCGTAGGTTGATTTAAGTCTGTTTAATAAGTATTACTGTGCTTTAAACTAGTAACGCATTGTCATTTCAACTAACATCTTCCCCCAGGTTATAAATAAAGATGTGTTGTAAGCTCGTTTAAATGTAACTTAATATTTGCACAATAAATATTCATGAGTTATACCAGGATACGCTACATTGCTTTAAATTAAACACGATCCTGTTATTTATAGTATGATACTATACAAGAGGCCAAACGGGTCTGGATCGCTTACCTGATTCCATGAAGAAAACAGATATAAAGGCGCATGGATTGTTCTAGGTCTAAGTTAAAAATAAATGTAGCATATATGGTTTGAACAGAGAAAACGAAACGTGTTAAGGACTCTGTGCATCACATTTAGTGCATGAGAATCTTTGATACCAAGGTTTACTACAAGTCCGTGAAGTTTGGCAAAGAGATCATCTTCATTTGAACAAATATAAATCTCAATGTGTTACCCATACTAAAGAGAAGATTTGGTTGTAATACAAGTTACAGAGGGAGGTTGCTGCATGGATTAAGCTCGCTAAGTTATATAGCTCTTCTGATAACTGGTGTTATTTATATTGTACTAACACTATAAAGAATGATTATTATTATTATTTATTGGGGTTTTACGCCGTTTTCAACAATATTTCAGTTATATCACGGCGACAGTTCACTTATTCATGATCCCTGCATGGGTAAACAAACCAGTACTAGGCTAGAAAATGTGCCTTGCCCAAGGGTACTCCACAATGACCGTAGTGCCGCGACTGGGGATCACTATAAAGAAAGGAGCATTCCAAACAAACATAATAAACAAGGGATTCCTTCTCCAGTTTCTATTATTTTTATTATATAGTTTTCAGATTATTATTTTTTAGTGAATTCGTCAATCAAATTGACGAGTTGACGAATTGACAAACTTGACGAAACTCTTCTGAATGATTGATGGCCATGACATTTCAAATAGGACCTAATGTGCATTCAATACGCCCAGATACATTATCTAAAAGACGGCAATAAAGTTTTTAGAAAAATAATTTTTTCGTCAATTCGTCAACTTAATTGACGAGTTGACGAACTTGACGAAGAAAACAGTTCGTCACTCGTCAACCTTACTTCACGGACCTACTTGATCAAAACGTTCTGCAGGAGATGTGGTTTGAAGCTAACCGTTAACGAAAGTCGGACAGACAGACAGACAGACGTGATCAGATGAGATTAACCTGAGTGTTCAGTTCAGGTAATCTAAAATAAACCCGCACCCTGTAGGATATGAAAACATAAACACTATTGAATCAAGTTAAAAACGTTGTGAAAAAAGAGGAAATGCTAATCATGAACATTTCTCATTTTCCTAAATGTTTTCAGCAATTGTCTGCTGCCGTTGCGTCTTCATGTGGGAACGGCGGGCTAATTTATCGTAACATTACAACAATTCAAAAAGGTGTTACGTCAACAAAATTATAAATAAAAACATTATCATATTCCAAACCAATACAGCTTCTTAATTAGCCTGAACACTTTGCTTGCCTTTAAAGTAACTTCAACCAGAGACATGTAAACACGTGTGCGTCTCTGCTTCAACCTACAAACAACCAGTTAAAATTCCCTATTAATAGAATGACACACTACACACATATCAACATATGATCACGTGATCAACATATTTATACATAGATTGGAGAAATCCCTAAAGAAACCAGTAGATACATATATGTATGATATCGCAATAACCATTATTAATAAAAGAAAACAATTAAAACAAAGTAAATATATATTTCATTTTAAAAGAATCATCATAAAGTATTTTTAACAACCATTGTAACTGTTGTTTGACTGGCATTTACATTCAGTTTATCGTAATAATAACGTCTGCTATCATGGCCAACTTTGAGAAAATAAAAGTAACATCATATAGCCCGGTGCGTTATGTATGTTTTGTTTGCAGTCAAAAGTGTGTGACATGCATTTGCATTTGCAGATAATTTCCAAATTGCATTTAATATATCCGAAATCTGAAGTATAAATTTGGTAAATGTGTACATTTGTAAGACATTAACATTAATATTGTCTTAATTTCAACAATAATTACATTCCTAAATCTTTTCAAATTACTTGTGCTGAAGATGCAAACTAACATCATATTTCACTGCTGTGCAATCCGATCGCAGTTAGCACCCTCAGCTGACAGTACAAGATATATCATTTAGTAGATCTATTCTAAATAGCGATTAATATATCCAAAGTGTAGGATTAATTTGAAATTTGACAATCAACAATTAGTTAAGAGTCTGTTACGCATTAGCAAGAAAACAATACATAATATAATTATTTATATATACATAAGACATACACATTCGTGCTGGACGGGCTGGGCTGATCTATCGAATAACATGAAAAGTATGATACTTATATTTATATGAAAGTACATTTACTTCTGTTTTTCTTTCTTCTTTTAATTCTTCATTAATTCTTTTCGTAATTGAAAAGCATTGTACAAGAAATAGGCTATACGGGTTATAATGTGTTTATTTCCTGATGAGATGATATTATAAAAGGACATGTGTGTTCTGTTCTTTAACCAGTAGGGCAAAAAATATATTTTTCGTATGTGTTCATACGATGAGTAGTAGAAAAAGAAATGTATCTCATCTTCAGCTACCCTTACATTTTTAGAAATGCATAATGGACAATGTCTTAAGTCTCTATCTATTTTCCGATGCCGTCCTATCTCTATCATCAAGTCATGACAAGAGCACCTAAAATTTGCCAAAACTTTTTTAAATTTATAACTTAATTCAATTGACAGATATTTTTCAACGGTTAGTAATGATGTGTAGTGTTTGTAGTGAATTGCTTTTGGTGATGATTCAATGTCGCTATGGATTTTTTGTGAATAACAGTCGATAAGTCTCTGTTTGACAGTAGCTATGAATTGATCGTGATCTCCAACGTCTTGAACAATCCATACATATCCAAAACCATACGTGAATAATAAGTGTTTAATTTTTGAAGCCCACGTTTCTCTTCCAGCGTAATCTAATTGCAGTAATAGGTAATAACATTGTTTTGGGTATCTATAGGGTTCAAGACGGAGAAGGCGTATCCAGTATTTTATACAGTTAGACATATCAGTAATACACAATGGGAGGTGTCTACATACGCTAAGAGAAAATGCGTCCATGCAGTTATTATACAATAGACAATATTTCTTACAAAACTTTGTGTGTACAGATTCTATTTTTTGGTTGTACTTATGACCCCAGATGTTTCACCATTGAATCGAATATTTTAAACATTTCTGTTGGCGGTATGTTCCCAAATTTCTGTTGATATCTAAGTATACAATTTGACGCTTTAGTAGCTTGTAAAGATAATTTATCGAGAGTAACAGATCAAGACATTTTCGGTGTGAAGTATACCCCCAAATACTTATAGAATGAAACTATTTCTATCGGATTTCCGTCAAGAAACCAACGTTCTGTTTTTTAACAACACCCCCATTTCGAAATACACTGATTTTCATTCCTATTTCATTTGAGAAATCTGATATATAATTGATTTGTTTTTGTAATCTTAAAACAGTTTCTGCGAAACTTGTAACATCGCATACAAAAGTGCATATAGGTCGCATATTTCATCTGAAACAAAGATCCCATTTTCACATTTATGTTGTAAGTATTTAACCAGGTCATTAATGAAAATACTGAATATTTTTGGACTTGCTGTACAGCCTTGTCGTGTTCCAACTAGGCACTTGAAAAAGTTACTGAATCCGTCCTTGACCTTAACACTTGATTTCGTGTTACTATAAATTGATTTCATTATGTTTAGGAATTTGCCGTTAATGTTAATGCGTTCGAAAGATTTCCATAGTTGAGCGTGCTGGACTTTATCGAAAGCTTTCTCAAAATCTATGAATATACAATAGAAACGACCACCCTTTTTAGAAAGATACTTTTGTACTAGAGACATTAATATAAAAATGTTATCATCTGTAGAATATCCCTTTCTGAAACCTGCTTGGGATTCATCTATAATTGTATTATGTTCGCACCATTTATCTAATATATAGTTTAAAATAGTAACGAATATTTTAGAAATTGAATTAATCAAAGAGATAGCTTTATAATTATTAGGGTCGTTTTTTGACCCCTTTTTATGTATAGGTGTAATGATACTTTCCCCCCAAACTGAAGGAAATTGGCCGGATTCAAATATTTCGTCAAAAAGTGTTGTAATATAAGGGCAGTATTAAATATAGAGAGTGTTTGTACATTTCAATATTTATACCATCGTGTCCTGGTGTTCGATTGTTTCTTATTGATTGAATACTGTGTATAACTTCCTGTTCAGTTATTGACAAATTTAGAGCGCTACAGTCATAGTCATTGTTGATGTAAGAAAAAAAAGTTGTTGTTTAGCTTGCTGATAGATTCGGGTGCACTGTTTGAAAATAGGCTTTTAAAATAACTATACCATTCTTGCGATGATATATTGTCAATAACATGTGATTTAATTTCATCCTCTCTAAGCAATCTCCAACATTCTTTGGGGTTTGTGCTAGCGGACAATAAACTCGTGCGTTTTTTTGACAGAGATATTCTTTTCTTTTTTTTACATAATGCCTTGAATCGATTTCGATGCACAATATACTGAATACGGGTCTCTTCTGTATTGTTTGATCTGTAGTGTTGAAGGCCCCTATATTTATCCCGTTTTGCCAAACAACACTCCTCATCCCACCATTTCGGCTGAGATGAGGGCGCAGAGACTTTGTTGCGAGTTCTCATATTTGTTCCAGCCCTCTGGTATAGCTCTATAAAAGATGATAGTGAGTCTGACAGAGTTTCATAGTTCTTTGAATCTAGTTCTGCGGTAAATCTATGGAAAAGTGCAGAACAATCTGTGATAAACTGATCTTTTATATCAGGCTTCCATCTCATTTTATACCAATTCGATACATTATCATTTGCATTCGATATGCCTTTATTATCCACTGTTTCAGTTTGATCCTCAATTCTTAGAGTACAGTAAATAGGAAAGTGATCAGACAAATCTAATTCTCCCACACCAAAGTCAATTATATATTTAAAAAGGACAGTTGAAGCCAGCATATAGTCAACAACGCTATTTCCACTGTTAGCAAAGCAGGTGAAGTTACCAGATGTATCATTAAAAAGTCTGCCATTCATGATGCGGATGTCATATGTACAACATAGTTCTAATAATGATAGATCATATTTATTTGTTTTTTGGTCTCGAGAACATCTATTTAAATCAAACACATCAGGAGGATAATCAGCATAAACATCCTGGAAAATGTAGGAAATATCATCATCAGGGATATAATCTAGACAGTTTGATGTCCGGCATTGAAGTCACCCGCCATCAAAATATCTACATTAGGGTATTCAGATATTACATTGTCGACTGTACATTGCAATAGCTCAATACCATTTGACTGGTAATGAGTGTAAATCGGTGAATATTCAGGGGCAATATATGCAACAATTAGAACGATATCCTTCTGATCATTGCTGTCGATATGCAAGTATAATATTATAATTTCTTCAACATGTGGACAAATTCTTTGTATTTTAAAGTTTTCATATATTGTGTCTCAAATAAAAATGGTCACACCCCCAGAGCCTCTAAATGCTCCTGGTTTCTTTGACCGAAAATAGTTGAATTGTATATAACCTGGTAGAAAATGTTCAAAGTCATTGGCATTAGTGCCCCATGTTTCTATTAGCCCAATGATATCAAACTGCTCGCAATAATGTGCAAAGTGTTTATCGTTTTCATATTTAATCAACCCATTGATATTCCAACAGCACATTTTTATGTCATTAAAAAGTGGAGAGTTGTTTCCCTTAGTTATATCGACACAGTTACCTCCCTTGTCACAATATGATAGACCTTGGCCCATTTCCTATTTACTGAGCGGAACAGGCTGCTTAGTTTCACTATGAAAAACAAAGCGCTTACCATCCACAAACAATTTGTCATACTGGAGGTAGGCTTTCTGTCCTTTTTTTATTGCATCGAACATAAAAGGAGATAAGGACTGGCGAATCTGACATATCCTGTGGGAAAAATCTTCACCAACTCCTATTTCTGCAGACGATGCACCTTGTAAGCCTCGGTTTCTTCTTTCCTTCTTTAAATTCTTAAATTCCTGTAAAATTCTATCTTTGTTTGAAGAAAGAGAATTTAACAATTATAGGCCTAGGTTTATTATTTGCCGGGAGTCGATGAGCTCGTTCTATGCTAATTCGAGTGTCATCCATGTGAAGAGTTTCGCTGATATAGTGCCTCACTTTACGCTCACTTTCTTCCCATGTTTCCTTTTGTGACTCTGGGACGTTATAAAACTTAAGGTTTTCGCGTCTGGACTGAGCTTCTAATTTTTCTACTTTTGTGTTTAGTGAGTCCACCTGTTTAGAGAGTTCAATGTTGTCTGTCTTAAGGCTATTGTGTTTTACAATTTTATGACTGAAACAATACATAGTTTCAACTATATGAATTATTTCCCGTCGACCGTTTTGATTTGCATTAATAGAGAATATTTAAAACAGAATGTGATAATTAGGAAGACACCAAGGAATTTAAGTTTAATAAGCATATGTCGTTGATACCTTTGTATGATTTTGTCACAACGACTTTTTGATTTAATTATTTTTGAAAATACTATTGTTTAATTTAATTATAGTTGATATTTCTCTATTCAACATATAGTAAGATTGCCTATCAAAATGGCCGACAAGGGAGATAACTATTGTAGTTGTGGGAACTGTGTTTACAAACATTAAATCCTTCATTAAACAGCTTATTCTACATTTTAGATCAACAGCGTATACTTCACATACAGTAAAGTGTTTATTGCAAAACAACTTCTTAGCACAGAACTCAGACAGCATGAATGTTACGGCGGATGTGACGGCGGATTTGGACCACACCGTCGAGGGGATAGGATCTGTCATTTCACAGTTGTTCAATGGCGATAGCTTTGGCATGAGCAACACCTCCCATGATAACGGCAGCGACACAGAACTGGCTGGAAATGAAACTTCTGCAATGTCATATTCGTCAACCATCACCAGGATAGTAATCAATATAGTAGTGAGTGTTATCTGCATGGTCACAATGGCCATACATATACCACTACTAATGGTTTTGAAAAAGTGCAAACAAAAATCGGTTTCATTGAAATTGTTGTTATCTAATCTGGTGACATGTAACATTGTGTACTTCTTATCTATTATTGTGACGAGTATTGCAGTGATTATTATTAACGATATTTATTTTTCTGTCATTTATAACGTACGTGCTATTGTAGCAATGGCAATATACAGTACAAGTAGTTGCACGACGGTCGGACTTGCAATTCAGCGGTTAATCGTCATGTTAAAACCGTTTAATCACGTGGACATTCTCACAAAAAGAAACAGTATCATCTATATAGCCGGCAGTTGGTGTTATGGTTTTCTGATACCAATCATAATTTACCTGTACGCCATTTTCACTGACTGTGAGATGGAAGTAAGGATGTGTGAGTTTTCAAACACGCTGAACATCTACCGTGGAATATTTGCATGTACATTTACATGCATCCTATTGTTAACGGTCGGCACGTATATAAAAATAAGAAAAGTTGTGAAGAAACAGATGAATGAATTTCAAACATCTTCACCCAACTCTCAAACGGATGCGAATCCTACATCTACCACATTTACCGATATTAGTGACGTACCAGAGCCATCTTGTTCTCAAACAAAAAAATGCGATAACCCAAAAAGAAAGAGCTTTTACGTAGCGACACAAATTATTCTGAAGATAATTATAACAAACACAGTTTCTTATATATTAATTATCATCACCTCTGTCATATTCTTGCTGTTTCCGGAATGGATAAGTGCGATAACAGCAACGCAGTTCCTCAACTTTATATCTTCTGTTTGTGGCGCTTATATATCGCTTTACTTCTACATATGGAAATTTAAAGAGTGCAAAAAACACTTGGTTTTACTCTTTTGTTCATGTTCCAGGAAAGTTAAGGAACGAGCAAACAAATGGGTGATCTAAAATACAATACATCTTTTAGCGCCTAATTTTCAACAGTAGACTGTTCGATGCTCACAATTGGGCGATTTTATTGTTCGTGTAATAAGAGTTTTGTAATATTTTGATAACTAAAAAGCAAACAATGCTGATTTTGGGAGATACATCTCGCTACAAGCTGACTCACCTGAATCTGTATTGTTGGCAAACATCTCAATATACCCATTGATGCAGAACGAGATATAGAAGTAATGATGCCTTAGAAACTGTCAGCGAAACTATTTCTGAAACTGGACCGAACCTACAAAATGTGTGACTAGACGTTTCGTTAAAAACGCATTTACAACGTGGATGAATTCCAGGTCTACAGGTAAATAATCTGACCAAAACAGATACATCGTCATCGTAAACAAGATGCATGTGAAACAGGATCGAGCGTATGATGTGTGACCAAACGCTCTTCTGTAACGCTTATACGAGTACGTTATTCGTACGTTATTTCCAGGTTATTAGAGAAATAAGACTGTTTGAAATTCATATCAACGACCCATAGAGGTTTTGGAATTGATGTCTAGTATAGCACTTTCGTGGTTAATCACAAATACTGCTATTTTTTTGGAAACAATAATCCAACAATATCCACTTGACTTGTGCAGATGCATATTGGCGCATCTTCAGTAGACGACATTTGAAAATGGAGATCATAATGAACAATTTCTACTTTTTCCACAATGTTTAAAAATATATCCAATACGCATTAAAAGAGATTTTCCATAGTCTGTTATATGTATAATCTTTCTCTAAACACTTTGTACTTTAAAGGTGCTGATCTCCAGATAGATATCAACATTCTAAAATGTATGTCAACCCGGTAAAAATGAAGCATTAACGATCAATAATTAGATGTTTATGGAACTGGAAAGTAAATGTTTTACACATATTTAATTCCAGAATTTGGCTTCTAATATTTCAAGACAACTTTTGAACAGTTTTAAAACTTTGAATAAAATATCAATTTTCTGGAGTTCAGCACCTCTTAGGTAACTATTTCTCGAAATCAAGTCTGTACTTATACGTTTATAAATCATATAAATACCCAAACTTTGTGCATCATTTTATTATCGAGCTCTAACATATGTAGGTTACTGTTTCTCTCGATCAAGTCTGTAAATTCAAACGCCTGTCAATCCAGGATTGCTGTAGCTTCAAGTCAGGAGATAAGTCATAAAAAATACATTTTAACGTCAGTTAAAAATCCTGTAATTGGCTGGTATTCAATTCAATTCAATATACTTTATTTAACGACGATAACACAATAAACAATTATAACATCAGTTATCTCCCTTGTGGCCATCAACAATTAACATTGATCAAAGAATACATTTGCACATAAGCATTCTAAACATATTTGAACAAATGTATATACAGTATATATATGTCCAATTCTTAAATAATGAACACTGTGAGTGGGTTGCCTGGAACATTAATAATTTTATATCCATAGCTTTTATAGTCATAATTGTTTTCCAAGAAGATAGTTTCTGTAGTGTTTGCGAAACGTGTCTAATTTATCACATGTACGAATTTGCACCGGGATTTCATTCCATACAACCATGGCAGAATATTGGAAAGTGTTTTTTGTATAGCGCGATTTGATTAATGGACGAGGAATATCGTTTCTGTTTTGGAACGAAGTTTATAGTTTGCGAATGCATCTGTTTCATTAATAAGTAGGTTTGATAAATACACAGGAGCTAGATTGTGAAAACTTTGTAAATTAAAACACCCATAAGGTAATTACAACGTTGAAAGAAAGGCAACCAATTAAGTGCTTGAAATAGAGGAGCTGAGGGGTGATCGAACCTTTTGTCTAAAATCATTCTAGCTGATCTTTTCTGAGTATTAATTATTTTGTTCAAGGCGCTCATATTGGATTTAGACCATATGGTAGATCCATAAACAAATATGGGTAAAATATAGCTATTGTGGAACAATACTCTCATTTCTTTATTGAGAAATGGTTTTATCCTTCGAAATAGTGCTAATTTACAATTCCAGTTAGAATATACCTTATTTGTTTGATGTTCCCAAGTAAGTGTTTTATCAACATACACGCCCAGGACTTTATGATTTGTAACACAAGCAATATTGTTGCCGTTAATATCTATATTTATTGTCGGATACATTTTCGTATTGTGAGTTGATCCTAGTAACATACACGTAGACTTTTGTGGATTAAGGGACATTTGATTATGTCTACACCAACATTCGACATTATCTAGATCAGTTTGTAACCTTTGTTCAATATATTGAGGGGAATAATGGCTATCATATACAGTTGTATCGTCTTCCTGAATATTCCAATTTGAGAGTCAAGTCGTTAATGTAAATGAGAAATAATAGCGGTCCTAGTATCGAGCCTTTATTCTGTCCTAAAAGTTATAATAGGTATAAATTAAAGGAAAATGTATTTTGCAGTAGACATACAGATATAGGACAAGTTCGAAACTGGGCCAAATGAGTTCAAAAACAAGATCACTTTGTCAAATTGAAGGACAATCTTGTTAACACCCTGGAGGCCGCATTTTTACTTTGAGCAAGTTGAAACTTTGTCAGAATGTGTGTCTTGATGATATCTAGTCCATGTTCGAATATGGGTCATATTATGTAAAACAAATAGGTCACAAGGCCAAATGAAGAAAAATCTTGTTAACACTGGAGGTTTCATTTGAATCTTTGTCAGAATAATTGTCTTGATGTGTTTTGCATTAGAAATCAAATTGCAAAATTCAGGTGAGCGATCTAGGGCCTTCTTGTTTAAAGAAAATTTCCATATCTTTGCTAAGGCGTTTTCAAAGTTTTCTGCTGCAGATTTTTTGACTGGGGGAAAGGGAAATCTTTCCTTAATACAGACATAATTTGACTGCTAGTACTTTGCAGCAAAAAGCTTTTGAAAACATTTTAAGAAAAAGAGAAATAATATCTAACAAGCAATTTTTCTTTTTCGCTACAATATGTTTTTTACACATTTTTTTACGTTCAAAACTGATGACATCAGGGTATTTGGAGAAAAGTAACAATGTTAAGGCTGTTAGCTGCTACATCTTGTTTTCTATGCTATGAAGAAGTACTCATAAAAGGAAAACTGGATATTTTTGTATTAAGTTTTATTCTCCATCCTTAGAGAAACAGAAAGTGTATAATGTTAAATGTATAACAAATATTTTTCTATCATAGTATGATGTTCTTATCAATACTTCTTAACCCTTTCCCACATACAACACAATTAATATTCAGCAGACAATTTTAAAACCATCTCGGTAAAAACAAGGAAAATCTCTATAAATGAGGGTTTAATTACTGTAAAATGTTGAAAACGTTGATGCAAAAGGAGAGATTGCTGGTTTTGAGCAATTTCTCCTTATGTCACAATGTTTTCAAAAGTCGTCTGCTGCAGAGGCGTCAGAAAGCGTCTGCATGTGGTAAAGGGTTAACCCATTTTGATTTAGACAAGTTCTCATTCTCCCATACAGTTTCCGAAAGTTTTGTTCAGCAGAGGTATCAAATGTTGTCCCTTTCCCACATACAACGGAAGAAGAAACCATTCAATTTGTCATTTTGCTACAATGTTTTTAAACGTTGTATGCAGGTAAGAAAGGGCTTACTCACATACAACACATCTGCATAACACAACTTTGAAGGTTAATATTGGTCACAATTCACCAAATAAAATCCTTCTTTGCTTCCATGTGTAAATCAACCAATTACAACGCTCAATTATCACACATTATAAGCGTTTTACTGGTGTAACACCTGATATCAATGAAAAGAGTTACCTCTAAGATATAAAATAATCCAAAGAAAATGGGTGGTCATGTATTATACAAGAAAAAATTCACCCCAAGAAGATGGTTACCGTCATTCTTGACGAGAAACTGGTTTTTCACATACTCGACAAACAAGGTTAAAATACTAAAAATGAAAATATCGTAACTTTTATACTAGGTTAACCCTTTCCCCACATACAACACTTGGCAGGAGTCAAATTCGAAATCATCAAGGCAAACATTTGAACAAAATCTACAAACGAAAGTACAATTGATAAAAACTTTTTTATTAAACATTGTTGCAAGAAATAAATTGCGTAATTTCTCCTATTTATAGTATGTCTTCTACAGTAAGAAGAAAAGGGAACACAATAAAGTTGCTTCTACTCAGAAACGTCACATATTTTGTGAAGAGGGACCTTTAAAACAGTCTAAGACAGGGGACTACAGACTAACTATATTGTAATGTATGGTGTAAATATTCCCTTAACAACATACAACAAATCTGCAGTAGACAACTTTGACAGAAATAATGTCATCTGCTACAGATTCGCTACAACCAGATACTTATATTTTCATATAGTCCTCTGCTACAAGTGAGAAAGAGTTAACCCTTTCCCACATACAACACATCTGCAGTAGACGACTTTGAAAACATAGTGAGAAAAACCTGAAAAATCTCCATCACAGATAGCTTAATTGTTAAATAAAGTTACAACAAATTGGGGACTGCACAGAGAAATGGCTCATCATGAGCAATTTCACCTTTGGCCACAATATTTTCAAAAGTCTGCTATTGTTTCAAAATGCGTCTGCAGGGTGGGAAGGGTTTAACATAAAGCCGAGTATCATGATCAGTCAATATGGTCAAAGGGCAAACATTGCTACTTTAATAAATAGTATGTGTCTGAGGAGTTACTTCCCATAATGCCGTATAAGTTGTCAATAAAACAGCTTTTCATATTATTTAACAATTTTAAAATTCTAGAAAGACGACAAGTTCCACCCATATTGCAAAAACGTATGAACGACGAAACAATTTAAAGGGACTAGGCTTTAGAACTCTTAGATACGCGCATAATTGCTTACATTATATCTATGTTTACCATATACATGTACAAATAAGTAGCTATAAGACCGTTCATACACAATGTCTTGGAGATCCAATTTAATCATTTTATAACATCAGAAACTAATATATGTGTATTTCTATGTCTGACATCAAGATAATCTGTCCATCATTGATGTAGAACGAGTTAGGGACTAAGGTATGGTGCAAGGTAGGTAACTTCTTTTAACAAAATCGCTAACTATACAGTGCGAGTTTTCCTCTTAGAATATGCTAATGTGTTGTTATTATCGTTAAATAAGTCATTTCATTTAACGAGATATTCTAAAACAATCGAATCTGTGCTTTATACTACATTGGATTATTAATTCCATGTCTGAAGCAACCACACTTTAAGTTTCACAATTACTCAATTGTCTTCATAAATGACCCTGCAAATAAAGACCACCTGTGAAGAAAGACGAGAATGTTGTCTTCCCATGGGTGATCTTTATACACAGGCTTCACTGTATATTGAGATAAAACATGTTCTGTAGAGACTATAATTTGTCCACATGCACAATCTGCACGTCGAGCAGCGGTAGCTCTGTCGGTAACAACGAGGCTCTCGATCCATATGAGTCGTAAGTTCAAACCCCGACTCGTCCATTTATAGCGTCAATCGTCTTCATCTAATATAATATATTGATATTTCTACGTGGGAAGGTAGCCAGTTACCTAGGGGAGAATTGTATGTGAAGTACTAGTACGATCGAGTCAAGGAACAGATTGTTAGGTGAACTGGCAGCCATGATATACATTTAATATAGTTGAAAACGGCGTTGAAATCTAATCAATGAAAACAACAAATCTGCCACAGACGACTGTGAGAATATGAAGTCAAATGGTATCCTAACAACTCGCCCAAAATTATGTTACCATAATGTTTATGTATTTCATTTTTAGAAAAATAATTTTGTGTAATATATTTATAAATTTCAAGTTTGTATAGTTGACTTTGAATTTTTAAAAGTGTAATGAATTTGCATTAGTTTACTCTGACCATATATTTATGTTGTTTGAGACGTGGAGAGGTGAGGAACAGTGTTTATCAGTCTTCTGATTTGTATTTTACTGAGGTATATTGTGGCAGTTTCCTAGGATAAATTGTATACGGTCAGTTTAAGGAATTTATGATATATACTTAGGGACGCACGTGCCATACTGTCAGTTGAGATGTTTTCAAGTAGACTTTTCAATATCTTTAAGCATATAGTTTTCAATATTGGCAAATATATAGGTCGTTTCAAATTACACTAACTGACAAAAATCAACTTTCAATATAAATTCAACCAGGAATTCCTGATTCAACACAATTAATAGCAACTGCTGAAATGTGATACTATTAATTCATAAAAAAAGAAAATTGACCCTGCAAATAAAGACCACCTGTGAAGAAAGACGAGAATGTTGTCTTCCCATGGGTGGTCTTTATACACAGGCTTCACTGTATATTGAGATAAAACATGTTCTGTAGAGACTATAATTTGTCCACATACACAATCCGCACGTCGAGCAGCGGTAGCTCTGTCGGTAACAACGAGGCTCTCGATTCATATGGGTCGTAAGTTTAAACCCCGACTCGTCCATTTATTCCTCCTGCTAGTTGACGAAAATCAATGTGATTAGTTAGCGTCAATTGTCTTCATGATATATTGATATTGCTACGTGGGAAGGTAGCCAGTTGCCTAGGGGAGAATTGTATGTGAAGTACTAGTACGATCGGGTCAAAGGACAGTTTGTTAGGTGAACTGGCAGCCGTGATATAAATTGAATATAGTTGAAAACGGCGTTGAAATCTAATCAATGAAAACAATAAATCAAGTCAAATACCAAATATGAAGTCAAATGGTATCCCAACAACTCGCCCAAAATTATGTTACCATAATGTTTATGTATTTCTTTTGTAGAAAAATATTTATCAATTTCAAGTTTGTATAGTTTACTTTGAATTTTAAAAAATGTAATGAATTTACCTTAGTTTACTCTGACCAGGGATGTAGATAAGGTATTACTTTGAGCATTTAGTTGTTGATAGTCGTTATTGCGTTTGATGTGGATGATTAATATTGAATTGGTTATTGTAGGATTGTAAGCAAAGTTGGAATGGTTTTGCAATTATGTCCTAATAATGAATAATGAGGTAAAAGCGGTCTTATGAATAAATTAAATGTGTCTTTTAAACTCCGCAATATTCGGATGTATGCGTTTACAGTTGTTTTTCCGTCGGTAAGTGTATATAATATTATAATAGTGTATCCTTAAAGCCGCTCAATGACATTTATTGACTCTCGAGTTATTAAATAAAATGTGACTGATTTATAGTATAACTGGTATATAGTGTAACTGGTATATAGTATAAATGGTGTATAGTGTAACCGGTATGTAGTATAAATGGTATAAAGTGTAACTGGTATATAGTGTAACTTATATATAGTAGAACTGGTATATAAGTGAAACTGGTATATAAGTGTAACTGGTAGATAGTGTAACTGGTATATAGTATGAATGGTATAAAGTGTAACTGGTATATAGTATAAATGGTATAAAGTGTAGCTGGTATATAGTAAAAATGGTATGAAGTGTAACTTATATATAGTAGAACTGGTATATAAGTGAAACTGGTATATAATGTAACTGGTATATAATATAACTGGTATATAGTATATATGGTATGAAGTGTAACTGGTATATAGTATAAATGGTATAAAGTGTAACTGGTATATAGTATAAAGGGTATAAAGTGTAACTGGTATATAGTGTAAATTATATATAGTAGAACTGGTATATAAGTGAAACTGGTATATAAGTGTAACTGGTATATAGTGTAAAAGGTATATAGTATAACTGGTATATAGTATAACTGGTATATATTATTACTGGTATAAAGTTTAAAAAATGGTATATAGTCTAACGTGTATACAGTGTAACTTGCATATAGTGTAACTTGTATAAAGTGTAACTGGTATACAGCATAACTGGTGTAACTAGTTTATAGTATAACTGGTATATGGTGTACATGGTATTTAGTGTAACTGGCATATAGTATAACTGGTATATAGTATAACTGGTATATAATATAACTGATATACAGTATAAATGGTATATAGTGTAACTGGTATATAGTATAAATGATATATAGTATATTCGGAATATACGTGTAACTGGTATATAATGTAACTGGTATATAGTGTAACTGGCATATATTATAACTGGTATAAAGTGTATCTGGAATATAGTATAACTGGTATATAGTGTAACTGGTATATCGTACAACTGGTTTATAGTGTAACTGGTATATAGTGTAATTGGCATATAATATAACTGGTATATCTTTCTACTGGTATATAGTGTAACTTGTATATAGTAGAACTGGTATATAAGTGTAACTGGTATATAGTGTAACTGGTATATAGTGTAACTGGTATATAGTGTAACTGGTATATAAGAAAACTAGTATATAGTATAACTGGTATATAGTCTGACTGGTGTGCAGTATAAATGGTATATGCTATATACTCAGGGATGGACGTGCCATACTGTCAGTTGAGATGTTTTCAAGTAGACTTTTCAAGATCTTTAAGCATATAGTTTTAAATATTGGCAAATATACAGGTCGTTTCAAATTACACTAACTGACAAAAATCAACTTTCAGTATAAATTCAACCAGGAATTCCTTTTTCAACACAATTAATAGCAACTGCTGAAATATGATATTATCAATTCATCAAAAAGCAAATTGTAAAAACGCATGATTAAATAATTTGGGGCGACTTGTCCTACATTCACGTCGTATATATAGGGGAATAGTATGTTGCAGAAGCTATACTGGGTTTGGTATTTCTACAAGGGGCGTGGAAAATTGATATCTCGCGAGACCGATGGTCGAGAGATATGTCAAATTGACCACGCCCCAAATAGACAATACAAAGCCACGTCTGGCTACTGCAACATAATTTTCCTTTCATTGTATACCTTGTATAACTTTGAAGACAGAATAAAGAAAATATACATGTATACAAATTTCTATATTTCAAATAACGAAATAACACAATTTACACATAAAATAAAATATATGATTGGCGTGTGAACTTTGACACACTACAACGTAAATTTGTTTTTCAATGACGTAACATGTCGTGTTTAAACATGTTCATGTCTGTAGTAATATAAATCAATGAAAGATATCGGGAAACCACTGTACATATGTATTAATATAATACATTTACCTTTTACCATGTTACTAATGGATCGTAATATCTAACAGAAGAGAAATATATTTATATCCAGAAAACGATATTTAACCCCATCCCACACACACACGCTTCTGAAGCAAACGACGTTTGAAAACACTGACAAAAGGAGGAACTGCTCATTATGACCAATTTCTCTTTGGGTCACAGTCTTTCAACTAATTTTAAATAATAATACCATCTATAATTATGTCTAAATATCTCAAAGTCGTCAGCTGCAGATTTGTTGTATGTGGGAAAGGGGTTAGCGGTATAATTACAGGTAGGGCCTACGCACATATCACTTGACAATATTGAGCTTATTCTGATATTTGCGCGGTTCACTGCTAATTGTTAGGCATTTGCGACCAGTGTAGGACTAGATCAGTCTGAACGGATGCTCTGCGCAGTTCATTAAATAGGCATACACGTAGACGGTTTAAAGAGCCGTCAGTAAAGCAGTATCGAATTGGGGACGCTGATCCCGTTTTTTCTACACGTGTAATAATTACGCTAAGGTTGTTTTTCTGGAGCACCGCTCGTATTATAATTGACGTACGCAAGATTTTGTAAGATTTTAGCAATTTATCATGTACATTCAAACCTGTGTTTAAAGACAACCCATAGGAAGAGAACAAACTGGTATTTGTTCACAGGTGGTCTTTAATTTGTAGGGTCATTTATGCAGAAAATTTGGAAATTAAATGTGTGGTTGCTATAAACAGGGAATTGCTATATATACAAAGGTGATTTTAAGCACAGGTTTGACTGTATTTTACCATTTGACAAATTACACATAAAAGTGATGAAACTACGTGCACAACATAATGATATACACATTTACCATAATGCACTATTTTGGTCAAGTGACTGGCTTAATCGAAAGAGTTACTACCCTTGGAATCGATACAATTTACGCTAACCTACCGATGACCTATACATGTATTTAGGCTATATAGAATTATATAGGGGCAAATCATTAAAATTGATATAAAGTCATTAATTTCTTTTATGACAATACTTTATAATTGTTTCCCTAAAAGTTCAAAGTGTTTCTGCTTTCCTTTAATGTAAAGATATAAAAAATAAGTTTATAGGCTGATACTTCCATTTTTGATTTTAATAGACAACATGTATTCCTTCTTTATTCCACGTAAATTAATTGAAAAATCGAGATTTTTTTATTTTTAAGTCCATTTTTACCTTATTTCCTATTTTCTTAGGAAATGTTATAAGTTATAATCGTAAAGTAGATTTGTATACTCTCCAGTCATACACATTTCAAACGATTATGTGTATGTCTTGATACTTCCATTTTCA